>RJWM01003571.1:0-111747 GCA_004363535.1 Dasyprocta punctata | reverse complement strand
TATATTATTTTCAAAAGAACAATTCACAATAAAAATGTAATCTGAAAATAACCCTGTGAAAACTACTTTTCACTCAAAATTCTTTTTAATAGTCTTAACTAATTTTTTATATACTTACATGAATTTTCTTTCAGTTTGTCACACAAGTGCAACATTATGATGGTTACATATGTGCGATTTATTTAGTTCACTAATAAGTATATTTTCAAGGCGCATCCATTTAAGAGTGAAAATGTCTAGTTTATCATTCTTTATAACTGAGTAGTATTCCATTTTATAAAAATACCACATCTTTTTTGTCCATTCCTCAATCAAGGGGCATTTAGGTTGCTTCCAAGATCTGGCTATTATGAATGGTGCAGCTATAAACATAGGTGCACATATATTGCTGTGGTATGATGTTTTAGTTCTTTTGGGAAGATACCCAGAAAGGGAATAGCTGGGTCAGATGGGACCGCCAATCCTAGCTTTTCGAGGAATCTCCACACTGAATTCCACAGTGGTTGCACCAACCTTCATTCCGACAAATAGTGCAGAAGAGTTCCTTTTTCTCCACAGCCCCTCCAGCACTTATTATTGGTTGACTTCTTAATATGAGCCATTCTTTCTGGGGTGAGATGGAATCTCAGTGTTGTTTTCATTTGCATCTCTCAAATGACCAGTGCTGTTGAACATTTTTTCACATATTTATTTGCTGTTTGTACTTCTTCACCTGCTGTTGTACTTCTTCATTTTTGGATTGGGTCTTTAAATCTTCGAGTACTGATTTTTTTAAGTTCTTTTTTTTTTTCGCGGCACCAAGGATTGAACTCACAACCTCGTGCCTGCCAGGGCAGGCGCTTAAGGCACTGAGCCAAACTCCGGGCCTTGGTTTTTCGAGGCAGGGTTGCACTATGTAGCTCAGGCCAGCCTTGCGCTCGCATTGTAGCCCAAGCCGGCCTTGAACTCACAACGCTCCGCCTACCTCAGCCTCCCGAGTGCTGGGATTAAAGGCGTGCACCACCACGCCGGGCTATTCTTTTAAGTTCTTTATACATTCTCAACAGTAATCCTTTATCTGCAGGAGAGCTGGCAAATATTTTCTCCCAGATTGTGGGTAGTCTCTTCACTTTGTTGGTGGTTTCTGTTGCTGTGCAAAAACCTCAACAGGATAAGATCCTATTTGTTGATTCTTTGCAATAGTTCCTGTGAAATCTGGCTTTTATTCATAAAGTCTTTGCCTACACCAATGTGTTCAAGAGTTTTACCTACTCTATCTTCCAGCAGATTTAATGTCTCTGTTTTAATGTTGAGATCTTTAATCCATTCAGATTTTAACTTAGTACATGGGAAAAGACATGGATTCAGTTTTAATCTTTGGCATGTGGAAAGCCAATTTTTCCAACTCCATTTGTTAAAGAGGCTATCTTTCTTCCAATGAATGTGTTTGGCACCTTTGTCAAAGATAAGGTTGCTTAGTGTGTCTGTAGGCACACTTTCTTTTGAACAAGCCCTGTTCTAATTCTTTCATCTCTTTTGCAAAACTGAGGGTGTAATACCAGTCAGTGAGTTCATTGTTCTCTTCACACAGAGTTAACTCAAATTGAAAGGGAAATCTCAACAAATATGAAGTGTTGCTTATTCTTTGTATTTGGATGAACATTTTCTTGACTTCCTCTTATATTTAAAGGAAAAAAAGCAAATATTTTGTGAAAAGCTGATGTAATAAGTTAATGCTACTTTGGCTATACAAAAATAGAAACTTACTGTAGTTACTTAAAGTATTTATAGAAAGCACATTGGTGAATCTAATGGAATACAAGGTAAAATATCTAATATGTCATCTAGGATATATCCTATTGCGAATAACAAAAAATCTAAGCATGGTTTTAGAAATAAAAACATTTAATTATGTGACAAGATAACATTCTAGATATTCCAAGATGTTTCTGCCGAGAACAAAGTTATCAAGGAACCAGTCTCTTTTGATTCTTTCATCTAACCAGCCTCAGTATGTTAGTCATTCTTTGTTCAGTTGCCTCATGACCACAAGATGGCTGCCTTAACACCAGGCACTCCATTCAAAGGCAGGAGGCAGGAAACGGGTAGAAACAGGGGTAGAAGAAAACTTTTCTTTTTTCTTTTTCTTTTATTCTTTTTTTTTTCATGGAACAATAAGTATTTCCCAGGAGACCCTCAACAGACTTCCTATCATGTCGTGTCTCTATATAGAACAAAGTTTAAGATTATGATTCAACAGTTTATAAATATCAGTAGATTATCACTGGGTTATGGCTTTAGAACTACTCTACCCTTAGACTAAAAGTTGGACCAATTTCCCTTGTGATAAAGAATTTTGAGCTGGTACAAGAAGGAAATCATGGTGCTTTAATAGAAGCTATGCCTCTCAGCAGGCAGTGATAGTGTTCGCTACATGTGGGAAGCAGAGGGTTTGTAGATCTCCCATTCTTTTATCAGTGGATTTTCATGGGCAAGAAATTGAAATCCCTTTTTCTTCTCCCTTAGGTCAACATTCCACATGGGTAAGAGAAAGAATCCTATGTGTCCTGCTCAGACAGAGTCATTAATCAGAGTATCTCTTGTGGGACCTTCTCTGTTAATTCACGGATGGACAAGGGGACAACATCAGTTCTCAGAAAATGGAAATTGTCTGACACCAGAGACAAACACAGTAGCCATCCCTTATACCTAATTTAAATGAAATACATCAAAAGGATGTATAGACTCCACCAAAAAACTTCTAGATTTAATAACCAAATTCAGTAGTGAGTTGGATACAAAGTCAACATTCAAAAATCAATAACATTCCTGTACACAAACAACAAACTCACTGAGAGGGAAATTAGAGAAACCACACCCTTCACAATAGCATTCAAGAAATTAAACACTTAGGAATCAATCTAACAAAGGAAGTGAAAGATCTAAATATAAAAAATTACAGTACTCTGAAAAAGGAGATTAAAGAGGATATCAGAAAACAGAACGATATCCCTTACTCATGGATAGGAAGAACCCACATGGAGAAAATGGCCATACTCCCAAAACTGTTATACAGATTTAATGCAATCCTGATCAAAATGTCATTAACATGCCTCACAGATCTAGAGAAAACATTTCTAAAATTCATTTTGAAACAGAAGAGACCTACAATAGCAAAGGCAATCCTGGGCAACAAAGGCAAGGCAGGAGGGGTCACAGTTCCTGACTCGAAATTATACTACAAAGCTGCTTTAACAAAATCAGCATGGTACTGGGAAAAAAAAAAACAGGCCAGAGGATCAGTGGAACAGATTAGAAGATGTGGACACAACTACAAACACACTTAGCTACCTTATCTTTGATGAAGGGGACAGACATGTTCACTGGAAGAAAGATAGTCTCTTTAATAAATGGTGCTGGAAAAACTGGCTCTCTACATGCCAAAGACTAAAACTATACTGTGTCTATCACCATGCAATAAACTGAGGTCAAAATGGATCAAAGACCTAAATATTAAAAGAGAAATACTAAATCTACTGGGAGAAAAAAAGTATGCAGAAATCTTGAAGACATAGGGGTATGCAGAGAGTTCATGAACAAAGCCCAAATTTCACAAGGAAGTACTTAAAAGAATCAACAACTGTGATCTCATCTTATTAAAAAGTTTTTGCGCATGAAAAGAAATCAACCACAGAGTGGAAAGACAACCTACAGAGTGGGAAAAAATTTTAGCCAATTGTCCCTCAAACAAAAGACTATTCTAGAACATGTAAAGAATTTTAAAAAATCAAAATCCCCAAATTTGAAGACTCAATCAAAAATTAGGCATCTGGAGCAAAGAAAACAGCCTCTCTGAGAGTCACGATCCAGAATACAGTATCATGAGGAAAATAAGAAAGAGTTAGGTGTGGTGGCTCACACCTGTAATTCCAGCACTTGAGAGGCTGAGGCAGAAGAATTGTTGCAGGTTCGAGACCAGCCTGGGCTACAAAGTGAGCTCAGGGCCAGCCTAAACTGCATAGTGAGACCCTGTCTCAAAAAAATCCCAAAAAAGAAAAAAAAAAAAAAGAAAGAAAGAAAGAAAGAAAGAAGGAAGTGGGTCCCCTGGACCCAGGAAGAATCTAAAGTGCTAATTGAAGCCCACAGAGAGTAAAAAGAAAAACTTCAACAAAGAAGAAGGTGGTTGCTGGCAGCACCTTCTCCCTGAGCAGGATTCACTATGTAAGAGGAGCTGTTAGAACCTGGGGACACATGGTGACAGTGACAGTGACAGCTGGTGACCCTGGAGGCCTCTGCAGAGAGACATGGCAGTGGAGGTGAGCAGCAGACATGGAGGACTGCACTGGCTGGTGCTGTTGGTCCTGATAATCCATGACTGAGATTACCTAAGGGTCACAGAAAATACAGTGGCATAGTACCAAAGAAACAGGGACTAGGCCAAACAAGCAACAAATTTCTCATCTCCAACAAACTGAAGAGGTAAGATCTTCCAACAGACTCAAAACCCGAAAACCAGGTACACTTGGAAGATCCCTCAGAGAAGTAATCATCACCTAAGGGTCCTAAATACTACCAATAAAGCAACCCACCAGAGGCAACTTACCAGCATCACCCAAGAAATTAAACTAAAAAAAGGAGAGAGAAAATAAAGTGAGAAGACACTTAAGCAAAATGCAACCTCAGACATCCAGTTCACCAAAGGCAAATCCAGGGGACAATGAAGTGGGACAATCTGAAAGCCCCCCACCAGGTCTCTCTGAAGTGGAAACAATAAAGCAATTGAATGAGGCTCTGGAAAAAATGAAAGCAGAATAATCTCTCAGATAACTACAGAGATTACCAAAATATTCACCATGCTTAGTGATGTTAGAGCAGACACAGACAAAAAAATAGATGAGCTTAAACAAATTATTGAAGCTCAGCACAGGAAAGAAATGGAATCCATAAAGCAGATTCAAACAGCTATTCAGGAGAATAAAAACTCCACTGAAAATATCTGAAGCAGATTAGGCCACTGTGAGGACAGGATCTCAGATATTGAAGACAGGTTGCATTTAGCAACTAGGAAAAGAAAGATTTCTCAAAACTATCAAGGGACCATGAGAAATCAATCCAGCAGCTTCTAGATGACATAAAGAAGAATAAATTAAGATTAACTGAAGTGAATGAACAAGCAGGAGATACCACAATTGTCTTTAAAAAAAAGTTCATAGATATCATGAAAGAAAACTTTCCTGATATAGAAAAACAATTCGACATACAGATAAATGATGCATATAGAACTCCAATTAGCAATGATTAAAAAAAAAAAAAACTACAGCCAGGCATATCATAGTCAAGATTCCAGAAATTCAACACAAGAATAGAATCCTAAAAGCTGTTATTGAAAAGAAACAAATCACCTATAAAGGAAAGTCCATCAGAATTACAGATGACTTCTCAACATAAACTCTCAAGTCAAGGAGAGCTTGGAGTGAAGTACTCCAAGTTTAAAGGAAAACAACTTTCAATCCAGATTGATGTACCCTACAAAATTATCTTTCAAAATTGATGAAGAAATAAGATATTTCCATGACAAAGAACATCTGAGGAAATTTATGATCACCAAACCAGCACTCCAAAATATTCTGAAGGACATTCTAGAAAGAGATAATAAGGACTACAGCAACATGAACCCCAACAGAAGGAATTCATCAGAGAAGGCAAACAATTAGAGGGAGAGAAAAAAAAGCAGGGAGCCAACAACAGGAAAATAACATGACAAAGATAAGTCAATACATATCAGTTATAACCATCAAAGTTAATGGGCTCAATTCAGTCAAAAGACACAGACTGGCAGAATGGATCAAGAAGAATGATCCAACAATATGCTGCATACAAGAAACACATTTAATTAAAAAAGAAATTCATAGATTGAAAGTCAAAGGATGGAAAACAATACTTCATGCAACAGGAACCCAGAAAAAACAGGGGTAGCTACTCTATTTGCAGACAAAGTGAATTTCAAGCCAAGACTGATTAAGAGAGACAAAAAAGGTCACTACAGCCTTGTAAAGGGAATAATCCAAGAGGAAGCAATAACAGTCATAAACACATATGCAATAAATATCAGTGCATCTAACTATATAAAATAATTGCTAATGGACATGAAATATCAAATAAACCCTAATGCAATTATATTGGAAGATCTCAATACCTCACACAAAAAGACAGATCAACTAGACAAATTCAATAATGAAATATTAGAGCTAATTTAAACTTTTGAGTAAATGAACCTGGTAGATGTCTATAGAGTGTTCCACCCCACAACGTCAGAATACATATTCTTCTCAGATGCACATAAGACATTCTCCAAAATAGACCATATACTGGCTCATAGAACGTGCTTAAGTAAATGCAAAGGAATTGAAATTAGCCCATGCATACTATCGGACCACAGTGCAATTAAATTGGAAATCCATTTCAAAGGAAACCACAAGAACTTCATAAACATATGGAAATTAAATAGCACCCTACTGAACAATCAATGCTTCACAGATGAAATTAGAGAAGAAATTAGACAATTTTTACAGTTGAATGATAATGACAATACAACATACCAGAACTTGTGGGACACAATGAAAGCAGCCTTAAGAGGGAAATTCAACCTAGCTACTCCCCTTCTGGTTATCTTCCCAAAAGAATTGAAAACATCATACCACACTGATGTATGTGCACCCATGTTTATTGCAGCATAGTTTTTAATAGCCAGATCTCAGAAACAACCTAAATGCCCATTTACTGAGGAATGGATAAAAATGATGTGGTATTTTTATACCGTGTAGTACTACTCAGTCATAAATAAGGATAAATTGGAGACTTTTATAGGTAAATGGATATATTTTGAGAATATACTCATTGGTAAGATAAATAAAACACACATATATAAACATAT
The DNA here is from genome assembly GCA_004363535.1 of Dasyprocta punctata. Classification (NCBI taxonomy): domain Eukaryota; kingdom Metazoa; phylum Chordata; class Mammalia; order Rodentia; family Dasyproctidae; genus Dasyprocta; species Dasyprocta punctata. Next base: position 104,834 of record RJWM01003571.1, on the reverse strand, counting down.
TGTTTCATTAATGTGAGAAGCTGAAAGAAAAAACGTGTATGTGTACATGTATGTATTTGTACATGTATGTACAAGTAATAGTTAAGATAGTTATACTACTGATTTCTCTGAGTTCACTGAAGACAAAGGTTTGTGCTGGTATTGTTTGCACGATTGAATGCAGATGTTTTGTGCTCCGGGAGAATGATTTGGCGATGATAATGTGCAAAGCATATACCATTGTTGTCTCCTGATTGGCATGTTTTGAAATTTTGTTGTAGAGTTTTCTTTTCTCATTCTTCTTTTTTCTATCCTTCAAATAAAACGGATTTGGGGAAAAAATGGGCATCTGAGATGAATATACAATTCTCAGATGAAGAAATGCAAGTTGCAAATAATTACATGAAAAAATGTCTAACATCATTGGTTATCTGAGAAATGCAAATTAAAAAAAAAAAAAACACTGAGATTCCATTTCACCCCAGAAAGAATGGCTATCATCAAGAAATCAACGAATAACAAATGCTAGTGTGGCTGTGGGTAAAAAGGAACCCTTCTCCATTGTTTGTGCAAGTGTAGATTGGTACAACCATTGTGGAAATTCCTGAGAAAACTAGAAATAGAGGTCTCATTGCACCCAACTATTCCTCTTCTAGGTATCTTCCCAGAAGAATTAAAAATATTATACCACAGCAATATATGTGCACCCATGTTTATAGCAGCATAATTTGTAATAGCTAAATCTTGGAAACAACCCAAATGCCCATCAATGGAGGAATGGATGAAAAAGATGTGATATTTTTATACAATGGAGTACTACTCAGCTACAAAGAAGAATAAACTTGAAACTTTTATAACTAAATAGATGCAACTAGAGACCACACTCATAAGTGAAATAAATCAGACTCACGTGTGTAAACATCATAATGTTTCCCTAGTGTAAGAAGCTGAAAGAGTAAATGAGACCCAAAATGTACAATAGATATTGTGACAGGAGGAAACTGCTCAAAAGGAAAAGCCAACTGGGATGGGGGAAAGGAGAAAAGAAGGAAGGGAAAAGAAAAAAATATATATATACAAGATATATACTCAAGATAGGTAAGATAATCATACAACTAATTTCCATTAGTTCACTGAAAAGAAAGATTCATCTGCTTATTGTTTGATCAATTTTTTATGCCTCTGTCTTGTAATCTGAGCAACTACTTTGATGATAACAACGTGCCATGTTAATTAATAACCATTGTTAATCTCCTATTAACGTTTTAAATTTTTGTATCGTTATTTTTATTGCTTTTTTCTCTTTAGAATTAAAAAAAAAAAAAAGGATGTCTCAGCTTCCTGACTCGTACCATATCTTGTGGAGATAAAATTTGTAAGTCTTGGTCCTTAGCCCTAAGCAGATGACGATTTATTTGAGGAGTTGCCCGGTGTAATAACACTACTAGGAATCGATGAAAACTACTTATAACATACAAATAATAAACGCTTTGTCGCTAACGAACTTTGTTAAGATAAGGAGGCATAAACTATTTCTTATGGAGAGAAGGCTGCGAAATATTTAAACTATACAGCCAGCCTTCGGGGAGTCACGTGTGCCATAGCTCTGTCTTGGTCAGCCCACGTGTGGGGACAGAACCTGGTCTGCTCTCAGCCACTCTGCTGCTCTGGGGGGAAATGGCACAGGCTCAGAAGCTGCCTAAGAAATCCTGCTTGCCTCAGGTGCTTTCAGCTTCCCTACTTTGTCTTGCCTTTTTTGGGGAGGGGGGAGGGGATTCATTTTAAACTTTTCTCCCCAACTGCCAGCCCTCTGTTTCAAAATGGTGGAGTGAAAATTCTATTAATGGCAAAGGTTTTTTAAACCTCTTTTATAGCCACAAAATAAGCACACAGTATGGGATACAGTAATGATTCTTGTACTGTTCTTCTAAGAGGTAAACAGTGACATACTTAACCTTTCTGTGCTGAATAAAATACCTAAGGGAAAACAATGTACTTAGTTTCTTTCCAATCTTTGCAACCAGGTTCCTCGTGAAGATCAGTGAGATGATGCCCCAATAACCTGATAGTATTTTAACAAAATATTTTATGAAATGTATCCTATGATAAAAAATAACGGTTTGAATGGGATATATATATATATATATATATATATATATATATTCTTTCTTTTTTATACAGTTAAGATTCCTTCAGTTGGAAAACCATACTATTGAAGTCTATGTAAGTCTATGTAATCTCTCTTGGTCACTGGAAAACTCAATTACACTATGAATCTAATTAAGAAAAAAGTGTTCACACCCTTAAATGAATCACAGTCAGCAGGACTAAGATCTAATTAGAGACACTGCTCCCATTTGAGATTACTTATGAGCCAAAAACAAATTGCTGAAACAAAAACAGAGAGATTCCCAAAGGCCCTGGAATAGTATCTGGATTGAAAATTTGGTTAATATTTTCCTTCCTGATTTATACACCCAGATCTGGATTCACTATTACTACATAGAGGCCCTTGTTTTTTAATCATCGAATGCTATTCAGGATTTTGAGCAGGAACCAGAGCCTTAGTAACAGGAAGACTTTGTAAAAAAAAAAGTTCTCCTCAGGAAAAGAAATAGAAGTCAGGAAAAGGAAGATGCACTCTAGAGAAGGAATTTCCCATATGCTGGAGTGTGTTATTCCCGCATGCAGCTGAAAGCTACTTCCTTTAAAAAAACCTTCTTTGATCCCATAAATAGCAATTAACTTCCCTCCGTTGGAGACTATCAGGCCTGATCATTTTAATCTCTTCCTAGTATTTATTTAATGACTTACATTATTGTTAGTTATTAACCCATTAATCTTCCTCCCTGAAGTTGTGAATTCTTGGGGACACCTTCAGTTCTTTCACATTTTTCACTCCTCCTCACTCTCACTAGTACCTGGAAGAGCTGATTATTAAATAATAACTTCTATGGTGTTTATATCAGCTCTGTTAGAGGCTGAACAGAAAATGGCTAGGAAAATGAACACCACTCTCTTTGCATTTTACCCATAGGCCTAGAATGGATAAGAAGCATGATTGAAAAAGCAGAGACAGCAGCACGCTTACATCCTAGGACAGGAGTTGGTGTGCTTAGAGAGGGGTCATTTCGAAGGCATGGCTACACTGAATGCAAGGACAGTGTCCTCCAGCTGAAATAAAGTCAGATGTGTTCACCAGCAGCTTCTGTTTGAGGTGAAATGTGAACGCCTAGGAAGCTGAGTAAGTTCCTGTGTCAGTTAACCAGTCTCAGAGTCTTTGATGACAATGATGTGAATGTTATTCTTGTGCTATGTAGGCATTAAACTGCAAAGGACCCCTGAAGGCACCCTGAGGATGGAGGGTGGGTGGGAGGGAACCATAGCTTCTTCAATTCCCAGTTTCATTGACGGCTGATTTTGCAGATGGTCTTGCTACATATTCCTGAAGCCAACTGTTTTCTATCCTGATGTGTACGTGACCTTCCCCATTCATGGGAAGTTTGATGAACTGAACTTGTAAATGCCTGTGTGTGATGAGAAGTGCAGGAAATGATGGAAACGTACACTACCAAGTTCCAGCACACAACAACTGAATAATGAATATAAGATAAATTCAATTTGGGGGGAAAAAAAGATTCAACTACATTTAGAAAACAAAAATATAAACGGCAACTGAGTCACTCATGCAGAGGATAATTATTGATGAGTTATTCCCAGTATGTGACTTCCACGTAGGATGTTTGTAGTTACTATAGTTTGGTGACAGGCAAATTGTGAGTTTGCTGTTGCTTCCTAGACACATTGGCTGCAGCTTGGATAACAAGCAGACAAAGATGAAGTAGGACCAGGGAGAAAGAATGATTCTCATTGTTCAGCATACATGTCCTGTGGTGTTCTGGAGTACTGTGAGTACAAGAAATGCTGTTCTAGTCATTCAAACTTGTGCAAGGGCAAAAGAGGGTTGCAGAAAATATTTTGAGACAAATAAAAAACCAATGTATTAAACTTACATAAATTATCAGGTTCGAAACCAATGAGAATGAACTCTTCTGTGATTTTAACTGCTGTGTAAAACAGCTTTCTGTTCCCATAGCCTATTCAACTTCTCAAGAGGGACAGCAGAAGGCAACATACAGAGACAGCCAGTCTGGATGAGATGGCCAAGGCCTTTATACTCAACTATGAACTCTGGAAAAGGCAGGAGAAACAACCAAAGGAGAACTACAAAAGTAGTTGAAGAAGGTGAATTTGTTTGGGGCTCTGGGGAAAGAGTGACAGGTTACAGTGGCAGTGCATCTTGCATCCACCCACCCAATACAAAAAAGCCATTCAGCTCTGTCAATGTCCAATGATGGTTAGCACAGCAAGCTTCTCCCTCTCCTAGAAGGATCCGGCAGTCCTCTGACAATGTCAGGCCACCCAGACTCCACAGATTGGTATTAACTGTGTGCATGGCAGCAAGGGGAGCTCCTGTCCTTCCCCGCAGGGCTTGGCACTCCTCTTTCTTGCTGAGAAACACCTGCAGCTGGGCAGAACTGGCAGGAAAGACTTCGCTACACAATGCAGCCCAGTCAGGAGGCCTCTGTGTCATGGACATCAGGTTCTCCTGTGCCTGGAGACACTAAAGCAATCAGGGGCATGAACAGGAGCAAGTGACCAAAACATCATGAATCACCCACCCTCAGGTCTGGGGATTACACTTTCATTCCTTCAGTTAACATAAGCAGGGCTCTGGGGGAGCCCAAGGACACCTAAACAACCCGGCAGATTAAAACAATAATGCAGAGGCCCTGCAAGTTAAACTGCCATTGGAACCACAGCCCCCCAAATTAAACCAACACCTATGTGCTAAACCTGAACAGGATAAATGGCTGCTGAAATAAAACATGTAGATGGGACCCAGAGTCTCCTAACATAATTTACAAAATGTTCAGGATACAATAGAAAATCACTGTCAAACCAAGAAAATCACAACTTGAATAAAATAAGAAAGTTAACTAATGCCAACCCCAAGAAAAATCAGAGGTAGGAGTTATCTGGCAAGGATTTTAAAGCAAGCATCATAAAAATACTTTAACTCTCCATAAATTCTCTTGAGACAAACTCTTAAAAACAGAAAACCTCAGCAAAAAACCAGAAAAAAATTAAAGAATTGCCTGCTAGCTTTTTGTCACTATGATGAAATGCCCGAGAAAAACAGTTCACAGGAGGAAAGGTTTATTTTGGCTCATGGTATCGAAGGCTTCAGTCCATGACTAGTTGACTCCAAGGTAAGAACATCATGGTGGAGGGAGAAAACCAGGCAGTGTCTAGAAATTAATGGATCAAGAACCAAAATAGTCCCCAAGGTGATGCCCTCATGATTCACTCCCTTCAAAAAGGACCTATATCCTGTTTCTATTGTCTCTCAGTAATGCTATCAAATTGTGATATCAACAGTGGCTTACTCCACTGATAAAGTCAGATCCAAATACTTTCCAGAAGCCCTACCTCTGAATATGTGAGATTTCTGGGGAACATTTTTAGATCTAAACCGTAGCAGATCAAAAAAATACTGCACTGCAGTGGGATCTGTAATAGAGTAGAGATGACAGAAAAGAGAAGCAGTGAACTTGAGACAACTACTATGGGAAAATAATGAAAGATCCAACATTCATACCACTACAGTCAAATAAAGTTTAACTGAAAGAGTAGTTAAGAAATAATAGCTGAAAAGTCCCCATATTTAATAAAACACACAAGTCTACACATGGAGGAAAATCTTCACGATATAGAGTAAGGTGAAGAGTTCTTAGACTTGACACCAAAGGACAATTTATTTTTTTAAAAATGATACATTTAACTTCATAAAATTTAAAACGTTTGCTTTGTTAAAACAAAAATAAAAAAGACCTACCTGAGAAGGAAAGGAAAGCAAGCTAGACAGCAAAGAAAATATTTGCATATCATATACCCATTGAAGGGTTAGTATCTAAAATATAAAAAATTCTCAAAACACAACAGGGATAATCCAACAAGAAAAGAGGCAAGAGATATGAATAGATATTTCACAGAACATATACAGACGATAAGTAAGTACCAAAAAAGAAGTTCAGCATCATTAGTTATCAGGGAAATACAAATTAAAACCAAAATAAAATACTACTGCACACCTATCAGAACAGCTAAAATAAAAATAATGACAATACCAAATGCTGGCAAGGATGTGGAGAAAGTAGATTACATATATATTATATAAATTTAGAGAGTATTGTTAATATGCTGATTAGTAGCCCCAGCTGCAGGAAAAAAAAATCTAGCTGACAACAGGAAGCAACAATTAATTATCTACTGGTCCTTAAGGAACTCCACCTTTCCTTAACCAACCTGCAAATACAAAAAGCTACTCAAGTATGCGGGAAATACCTTAAAACAAAAAGAAAACAAAAGGGGCGGGCAGAATGCAACATGTGAACTTCGAAATTTTCAAAGTCTTACACAACCTAAAGTTTAGCACTGTATTCTCAGGCAGAGGGGCTGACTGTATATGCACCTAAGCCGGAGGTCACACCGAAAAGTGAGTGGGCACGATAGAATGACTGACTTCTCCAATTCAAGCTAGACAAGCTGCTAGGCAGTGGCCAGCCTCTGGGTGTTACAGTAAGCTAGCAGAAGGCAGCCCTGAGACAACAGATACAAACTGTGAAAAACAAAGGATGCAATGAAACATGAAGTCCATGTTATATAAGCTGTGTTCGTAAATGACCAGTGGTCTGCGATTTTCTGAGTCTCACAGTGAAAGTAATTATGCATACACAGAGAGAGAGAGAGAGAGAGAGAGAGGGAGAGAGAGACAGACAGACAGACAGAAGAAAGCTGTGGCTGACTTGGACACACTAGGCTTTGTGTGTGGAAACCTTGCCTGTCTAGAACAATCCTAGAATTAACATTGCTTCTCGTCCTTGTCTTTGTGTATGGAAATCTTGCCTGCCTAGAACAATCCTAGAATTCACATTGCTTCTCATCCTTATTGCAATGGCAACCAGACTCGACCCGGCGGTGCTGCGTTTGATTCAGTGACTTCCCTAATCATTCTACCTCCTGCTCCTCATGGCCAGAGGAGATCTCTGATCATGTCTGTGTCCCACACAGAGCCCAGGAGAACTGGGAGAGATAGGATGAGATGGAATTGCTATGTCCCACCTGTAGGTGTGGTTAGAATAGTTCCAGTATTGGGTTAGTTTGGTCACCTGAGTTCAGTCTGAAGTGGTAGTTAGAATCTGGAGGGCATATTCCTGACCTCCACTAAGCCAAGCCATCCATACTAGGAGTTAAATTAAATGGTGACCTCATGATTCTCAAGATGAGGTCACTCACAGGTATAGTTTACTAGGATGATGTTAGCACATTATTCCATTCAACAATGCTTCTGGAAAAAAAAAAAACCCCATCCCCACAACAAAATAGAGTTCTTCAATTTAGCAAGAAAAAATAATTTAAGCATAAAGATTAATCAGTATTTCCAAACATGAGTTTATACTGGAAAAAAGATTGGCACAACAGTTAAAGAAATTTGAGCAGCTAAGCTTTTGTCTAACTCTTCCTTCCCTATTAGATGACTCCTCTTTTGACATCTAATCAGGTTCTCCAGGATTGGTTCCTCCACAGCACATCCTGAGTCTTCTTTCAATGCCAGTTCCTCCCAAAGTTAGTGCCAAGGGCCACAGAACTTTTCTCCTTAGCACTGTTGCCCTCCTCTGATGCAGATTAATCAGCCTGGCCAGGTAGTTGGTGGCCCAGAACTTCCTTTTTCAAATAATTGCTCTGTTCCTGTCTTCTCTGGAGCTCTTGCCTATGGCCAGACAGAGAAGAAAAGAGTCAGCATTCGGGAGGCTGAGGTAGGAGGAGCGTTGTGAGTTCGGGGCCAGCTTGGGCTACAACGCGAGCACAAACCTGGTCTGAGCTACATAGTGCGACCCTGTCTGAAAACACTAAGGCTGTGAGTTTGGCTCAGTGACTTAAGCGCCTGTCTGGCAGGTGCAAGGTTGAGTTCAATCCCTGGTGCCACAAAAAGAAAAAAAAAAAGAAAAAAAGAAAAAAGAAAAGTCTATGACAAGCATAGTAAGAAGTGTTCCAGACATGTTCTGCCTCTTCTTGCCATGCTGTAGTCTCCCTGAAAGCTCTCTCCTCTCATCTTTTCCTATTTGACTCTGTTCTAGTACCTCCTTCCCTCGTGTCTGATTTTCTAAAACACAAGCAAAGATGTTCTAATGGCACAGCAGGCCAAAAGGACTTTTTCATCTTGGTTGTGGAACTCTTTTGAAAAGCTAACTACTGATTCAACTTCCTTTATCAAAACTTCCTAATAAGATACTGAAACTATAAAGAAGCACAGGGTGGCTATTGGTTTCTATGTGGAAGTACAAAATTCTTGAAGCATTATTTTTTCACTTGATTTTAATTGATGGATATTCATTTCTATTTTTTCCTGAAGATTTAACTTTTACATTCATCTCTTTAAATTCTCTGGAAATAATTTTGAAATAGGATACAGTTTGTTTTGATAAGGTCAAGGTTTAAAATCCTTTTTAGCTATTTAGTTGTAAGAACAATATGTTCTCGTTGTGAAATATATAACAAAGAAGCTTACAAAGTAAAAAGGGAAGTGCTTTCCTTTCCCTGTTTCTCAAAACCAAAAGCTGGAGGAAGCATGCCTCATGATTCTTAAGTTAGAAGAGATCTTAATCTTACCTGCATACTCATTTTGCAGCCCAATTCATAATAGGTAAACTGTGGAATCAGTGTAGGTAACTGTCAACAGACAAATGGATGAACAAAATGTGAGATATACACACAATGGGGAGTATTCATTTAGAAACTTGACCAAAATCATGTAATTTGCAGGCAAATAGATGAAACTGGAGATCATCAAATTAAGTGAAATAAGCCAGAGTAAAAAAGATAAGTATTACTTATCTTTTCTCATCTGTGGAATCAAAGAGAGAGAGAAAGAGAGACAGAACATGAAAGAAAAGGGAAACTATTAGACAACAGGAAAAGAACAAGGGTAAGGGGGTGAAAATGATCAAAATTTGTTACTTGCATAAACACATCTTCCAAAATGAACTCCTTTAATCTTTATAACTAATACACACTAGTAAACTTAATATTTAATGAAGTGCACACCCTATATATACACTCATATGTATCTAGATTATATTTTGTTTTCATTAGATTTTACCTGTCATTGATTTTTTTTTTTTTTTTCGGCACCAGGGATCGAACTCACACCTTCATGCCTGCCAGACAGGCACTTAAGGCACTGAGCCAAACTCCCAGCCCTAGTTTTTTGAGGCGAGGTTGCACTATGTAGCTCAGGCCGGCCTTGGGCTCGCATTATAGCCCAAGCCGGCCTCGAACTCACAGCGCTCCACCTACCTCAGTCTCCCGAGTGCTGGGGTTAAAGGCGTGCGCCACCACCCCCAGCTTCTGTCATTGATCTTATTAATTAGTTCTTTTTACTTATTTTTAGGCAATTAGATATTTCTTCATTATTTCATAGTGAGAAAACAGAAGTATTCTGAAATGTTTAGTAACAACAATGGCTGAAGTAAATGGGAAAACAGAAAAACTAGGAAAAATTAGGAAGCTGAAGGAAGAAATTGACAGATCTGAATCTATGTTGGGAAATGCATAAATCAGAAACGTAAGACACTGAAACATGAGTTGTGATTAAAAAAATACAGTGAATTAGTAAAATTTTTTTAAAAAGTTTATGACAGTAGAAGACACATTGCCATTAATCCCCCTCAAAACACTTCTTATCACTTTGAACACCTTTATTCTCTCATTCTAGAAGTCTTCTTTTGTGTATGTTCTGATATTCCTTTCATGAGTGTTTGTACAAGTTATGATCAAAAATACATTCAATGCCACTCCTGAGTGCTGTCCTACAGAAAGGCAGGCTCATAAAGTGAATTCTCATTATCCTTATTCACCTGACCTGGCCACTTCTTGTTCTTCCCCAAAGTCACAATAACCAAGAAACCTAAATGTTTTGAATCGATTCAGAACATCAAGGCAGCCACAACAGCACTGCTATCTTAGTTACTTTCTCGTTTCTGGGAGAAAATATCCAACATCCACAAGTTAAATGAGGAAAAGTTAATTTTTGCTCATAGTTTGTGCAGGTCTCAGTCCATAGTTGGCTGACTCCAAGGCAAGGTGGCATATCAGCAGGGCATCATAGAGAAGAAACAGTCCATGGCAGGGCAGACAGAAATCAGTACTAGCAAGCCTGCCTTCTTTCTATCCCTTTATATTCCATCCAAGCTATTATTATTTTGTGCCACCCACAGCCAGGATGGGACTTCCCTCTTCAGTAAAACCATTTGTCCACACCCAGTACTATGTTAAACCAGCTAGGGAACTAATCCAATATCACACATCCTTAATCCATATCCACATTTCCTAAATCTAGTCATCTCCAAAAAACCTTATGAGCACATGAGGATTTGGGGGCACATTTAGATACAAGCCATAGCAGCAAATAAAGATTAAAAAAAAAAAGGGCTTCCAGAACTGCTTCAAAAGTGGCAAGAATGGTGAAATAAGGGTGTTTAAAGCAAGGAGTATTTTGAGGGGGAATTCATAGTAATATGTGTTTTACTGTAATACACTTTTCAGAAACATAAACAGTTACTGAAATTTCTGACCACACCATGCAGGCTCTCCAAGTACCTGGAACATCTCATAGCAGACTAAGGCAGTGCCAAGAAGTAAGGTGGTATGCAAAACTAGAAGCACGTGTCAGAAGACTAGAAGTCAAGGTGAAGGGACAGCCATTACTGCACTGATCAGAGTGAGCACTGAATGGAAAGATCTATGAAGTGTCTATTAACATCATGGAAAAACAAGAAGTCAAGGTGGAAACAAAGTATTCTTCACAGAAAAATTCCAACCCATAAATACAGAGGCTTCGTAGAGACACAAACAACCTATTGTACAATCCATGCAGCAATAACAGATTCAACAAAAACCCTATGTGGGTTCCAAGTTAGTAGGTGCAAGATTATTTAGGAGAAAATATTTACATATCACAAGATTTCATACCATACATTAATTATTAATATGAAAGGGATAAGGAGCTTTTACCAGAGAAATATCTGTCAGAAACTGCCTTGATCCAAAAATTGATTCAATATTTCCAGTACTCAGGAGAACCAACATGTACCCCAGGATGAGTCCCTGACCACCAAACCACCTGTGTGCAGCTCTTGTCCAAAACCTTTGACCTGAATTGAATCCTGAAAAGGCAACTGGACAAATAAAAATTGAGAGAAATTCTGCAAAAACAACTGGCCTGAACTTTTTAAATGCAGTGTCATATTAAAAAAGGAAAAGAAAAAGAAGAGGATACAGTAGGGAACTGTTCTAAATATCTAAATTAGAGACAAAAAATACAAAATTAAATGCAATGACTCATTCTTTATTACATCCCGAATTTTAAAAAATAAAGCTTTAAAGGACTATTGGATTATGAAAGAAGTTGATCCTGAGTGGACAAAACTAAATGAAAACCTTTGTTCTCAGGAGATATAAGGAGAAATTTAGGTTTGAGGGAATAGCATATCTGCAAAGGGCTCAAAGTGAGAGAAATACAGAAGAGAAAGACTTAAAGCCTGAACAAAGAGTGCGCAGTGTCCTTATCTCACAAACTTTCTGTAGGTTTGAAATCCTCCCCAAATAAAAGATGGTAAAATGAAAACAATGCAGTGTTTTTGTCTCGGAAGTGGAAAACAGCTCTGCCCATCTTGTGCAGACTAAGCTGGGAAAGACAGCGTACAGCAATACTACGACCAGAGCTGAGGAACCTGAACTTCTACCTTCGTATTTCAACTGTTTCCCATATTATATGGCCTTGAACACACATTACTTAACCTCCCTGCACATTCATTTATCAACTATAAAATGAAAATAAACATAGCACCAAACATATAAAGTTCTGGAGAAGAGTAAGCATTCAGTGTAAGCTGTCAGGCGCTGGGGATGTAGCTCAGTAGAATTTGACACTCCGTTCAAAGGTATAAATGTAAGTGCAAGGAGACAATAAGAACCATGCCACTGGTGAGAAAGAAGCCAGGAACTTGCCTACCAGTTATCAAATTTACTGTAAAGTTATTGTAATTAGCAATGTTATCTTGTCACAGTGAGCTGTAGAAGAGAATGTGGATCTATGTATTGGCAGCCAGTCGACAGATGACAGGGTTGATACTGCACTTCAGTAAAAGGTATGCAGGTAATGCAGAATGGAAAAAAAATATTTATCACCTGCTCCTCAGATAGAGGACTAATATCTAGAATGTACAAAGAACTAAAAAAAATTAGACTCACCAAAATAAAGACCCAGTCAAAATGTGGGGAAGTGAAATAAACAGACACTTTACAGAAAAAGTATAAGTGGCTAACAAATATATAAAGAAATTCTCAGCATTGCTAAGCATCAGAGAAATGCAAATTAAAACAATACTGAGATTCCAACTTTTCCCAGAAGAATGGCTATCATCAAGAAAACAAATAAAAACAAATGCTGACAAGTTTCAAGGGGAAAGGAACACTTCTACATTGCTGGTGGGGATGTAAACTAGTACAATCACTCTGGAAATCAGTATGGAGATTCCTTGATGAACTAAAACTAGAAATTCCATTTGACCCAGCTGTTCCCCTTGAAGACATTTTCTCAAAAGAGTTAAAGATATCATATTACAGTGATACGTGCATACCCATGTTTATAGCAGCACAATTCATAGTAGCTAAATCTTGGAAGCTGCCTATATGTCCATTAACAGATGAATGGATAAAGAAAATATGATATTAACCCACAATAGAGCATTGATCTGCTATAAAGAAAGATAAAATCTAGTCATTTGTAGGAAAATGAATGTACCTTGAAACTATAATGTTAAATGAAATAAAACACACAGACAAGCTTAAATATCACATGGTTTCTCTCATATGAGAGACCCAAAATATAAATAAAGAGTGAAAGATAATATGGAAGCATTGAGATAAATCTTTTCAAATAGAAAGGGGATGAAGAGATGAAGGGAGAGGGCATACAGGAAGGAAAGAAAACACATAAAGGAGTTGAGCTGTGTTATGTACCTGGACCATCTCCACACAAGGAATTTAAATGTTATTACTACAAACACATACTATTAAAAAAAACCTTTTTAAAAGGTAATCAGGTAATTATGCAGTTCAGTTCATCAAAGAACCAATTCTAAGTGCAGTAAAGTTCAAAGTGTGGTGTTGCTGTTGTTGTTGTGGTTGTTGTTTGAGAGAGGGTCTTGCTATATAGCCCAGTATAGCCTTGAACTCACTGTGTAGCTGGGCTGATCTGCAACTCATGGTGATCCTCTGTATCGGGTGATATGCTATGTACCCCCAAGTCCTCACATACTTTTGATGGGGCTAAGTCTGGCGCTTGCTTGTGTTCGGTTTGCTGTACCCGCCCAGGGGTGGAGCTGACATACAATATAAGGGAAGGCGGGTCTTCCTCTTGCACTTCTGCTTCCGCCTCTCTCTCTCTCTCTCTCTGTCTCACTCTCTGTCTCTCTCTCTCTGTCTCTCTCTCTCTCTCTCTCGTCAGCGCGGCTTGTGGCTTGCAGCTTGCAGCCGCCATGAACTATAGCCCCATCATCCCATGCTGCCTTGGAGCCAACTTATGGACTGAAACTCCTGAGAAACTGTAAGAATAAACCTTTCCTTCCCTAATTTGGGGTGTCATCTTGGCAACGAACGAAAAGTAACCAAAACATCCTCCTGCCTCAGCCTCCGGAGTTTTGGGATTAGAGGTGTGTCCCACCACACCTGGCTAAAGTTCTAAATGTGAATGGCAAGAAATTAATTTCTAAGGATAAGATGAAGGAAAATTATCTCCACAACCCTTAGGGTAGTGAGGAATTTTTTCAAAGATTTTTCTTAACTGACAATTTAAAAGGAAAAAGTGATCAATCCAGTTACATTAAAGTTAAGAATTTCTGAAAAGCCACCATTAAAAAATATGAAAGGCAGCCAGGTATGGTGGCACACACCTGTAATCCCAGCACTTGGGAGCTGAGGCAGAAGGATTGGTGGGAGTTCAAGACCAGCCTGGGCTACATAGTGGGTTCAAGGTCAGCCTGAACTAGATAGCAAGACCCTGTCTAAAAAAAAAATGAAAAGAATACCACAAAATATGACAAGGTATTTCAATACAGAAAAGCACATGGATTACTCTGGGAGGCAGAGGCAAGAGGATTACAAGTTCAAGTCTATCCTGGATAATCCAGCAATTTAGCAAGACCCTGTGGCAAAATAAAAAATAAAAAAAGGGTTAGGGATTCAGCTCAGTGTGAAGGCCCTGGGTTCAGTTCAATCCCCAGTACTGGACCAAAAACAAAACAAAACAAAACAAAACATATATATCAGCTGTGGTTCTGTACACTAATGATGTATTAAAAAAGGAAATTAAGAAAACAATCCCATCTGCAATAGCATCAAAAAGAACAAAATATTTATGGGTAAATTTAAAGAATGTTAAAGACTTGTATATTGAAAATTATTATAGAACACTGATGAATGAAATTAAAGATAAAAAACTGGAAAGACATTCCATGTAGATGAATTAGAGAATTTAATATGGTTAACATTCCATACCCCTCAAAGCAACCTCAGAGGGATCCCTACCAAAATTCACATGGCATCTTTTTTACAGAAATAGAAAAAACATCCTAAAATTCATAAGAAATTACAAAGGACCCCAAACAACCAAAACAACCTTGAGGAACAGAAACAAAGCTGGAGGCCTAATACTTCCTGATTTCAAAATGCAGTACATACAAAGCTGTACCAATTAAAACAGTATGGTACAAGCAAAAAGACAAACAACAGAACAGAACACAAAACCCAGAAATAAACCTGCATGTTCACAGTCAACTGATCTTTAACCAAGAACACAGAACAGGGGAAAGGATAGTTTTTCAGCAAGTAGCATTGGGAGCATTGGATAGCCACATACAAAGAATAAATTTGGACCTTTTTATTACATTATACACAAAACTCACTTCAATATGAATTATGAGCTTAAGCATAACACCTGAAATTGTAAAACTCTTAAAAGGAAACAAAACTCCATGACATTGAGCCTGGCAATGATTTCTTTAATATTATTCCAAAAGTACATGCAACAAAAGCGGAGATTAGTTAAGTAGAATAGCATCAAGCTAAAAAAAACTTCTGCACAACAAAGGAAACAACTAAGGGAAAAGGTTATCTCTAGAAAAAATATGTGCGAACAATATACACATATCTGATAAGGATTCCATCTCCAAAATACATACTCAATGGCAAAAAATAGAGAATAACAAAATTATCTCATCAAAAAATGTCAGAGACCAGAATAGGAGTTAAAAGTTATAGAAAAGGATAATCACTAATTATTAGGGAAATGCAATTCAAAACCACCAGTAGATATCACCTCACACCTAAATAGGGTGGCCACACCAAAAAAACAGGGATAAAGATGTTGATGAGAATGTGGAAAATTGAAACTCTCACATCATTGGTGAGAGTATACAATGGTGCAGTCACCATGGGAAACAACATAGAGGTTCCTCAAAAAATTAAAAATACAGTCATCATATGGTTCAGCAACCTATTCCTGAACATTTATCAAAAGAATTAAAATCAACTTCTTGACAAGATATTTGTAACTCCCATATTTATGTCATCCCTATTCATAATAGCCAACATATAGAAACAAGCTAAATGTCCATTGATGAATGGATAAAGAAAAAGTAGTAAATACATACAATGAAATATTATTCAATCCGTAAAAAGGAGGAAATCCTGCAATAGTCAACAACATGGATGTGTCCTGAGGATATACTAAGTGAAATCAATTATCACAGAAAGACAAAACACTATGAGATCCCACTTATACAGGGTACTTAAAATAGACACACTCATAGAAGCTAAAGTGGGGTGATGGTTGGCCAGGGGCTTAGGTGGGGGAGACAAAAGTAAGGGGCTGACATTCAACAGATACTATAAAGTTTTAGTGATGCAAAACGACTAAATTTTAGAGATGCTGTACAAAATCACGCTTATAGCTAACAATATAGTATTGCACATTTAAAATTTTGTTTAAAAGGGTAGATCTCAAATGAAATATTACTTCTACAACAACAACAAAAAATGAATTAGAATCTTGGTGGTAGGTTTAAACAAATGTTCACTCTAAAATCTTTCAACTTTTCTGTACACTGAAAATATTTATTAGAATGTGGGAAATAAGAATACCAGTAATTCTCAAAGTGTGATCTCTGGACTAGCAGCAGTAGTGGCATCACCTGAGATCTTGTTAAAAATGCTGAGGCTCAGCTGGGTGTGGTGGCACATGTCTGCAATCCTGAACTCTTGGGAGGGTGAGGCAGGAGGATTCCAAGTTTGAGCCCCGCCTGGGCTCCTATTAGCAGCTTAGTGAATCTCTGTATCAAAATAAAAGATAAAAACAGCTAGGGATGTAGCTCAGTGGGAAGGCCCTACATTCAATCCCGAGCACAGAAGGAAAATCAGGAATTCTAGCACCGGAACCCAGCAACATGACTCCAAAGCCCACTCCACTTGGAGAACCACTGCTCTATACTTGCAATGAATTCACTCCCCAGCAAGTGAGTGTTTTACATCTGTTTGAAAAACGCTTCCCCTCATGTCCAACTTAAAGTAACTAACCCATTTTCCCATCCTCTGGAAGAAGGCCACTTCCCCCAACTCCTAACTTATCCCAGCACAAGATATTCACATTGTTTCTTAAAAGCAAAATAAATAAATACAGAGAACCAAAATCAAAAATTCAAACCAATCACTAAAACACTTGGTGTGCGTTTGAACAATATGTGAGTAAACATGTGACGTGTTTATTTTACTGTTTTTGCTTAAAATTTACACTAAAGGAACTGTAACATATATACAAACTGGCGACCAAGAAGCCAAACCCATTTTTTCAATATTGGAAAATAGTAAAAGTTCTCCCACATCCCGGTTCTGCTTGGTTATCTGTGATAGAATCACAATGTTGTGTGTAATCAGTTCATGTAATTGCCAGCCACTAAAAACTGTTCACCAGAGGTTATGTCCTCATGGTTCTCGAGATACTGCACGGAACAGATGAAAGTGCTGACCCTTATTCCCAGTGGCATTCTGTGCTTCTGGCTTAGCTCTCCCAGGGAGAAAAACTGAAAACTTTCTTGGTACCAAGCCATGCTCCCATCTGGGATAAAGATTAACAAAGAGGAAAGGAGCTTTTGTTCAGATTACAAACGCCAGATGCTGCTACATTAATAGTCCTGCCGATCCCAGGGTGTTCACTTCAAACATGTGGTCTTCAAACCCTGGTCTCCAAAGAATGCGCCGGTGACTAGTGGGAGTCACGGAGGAGTGGCCCACTGCGTTCACCAGCACTTACTCTAACATTGCCGCTGAGAGATTCAAGGGAAACTCCTGGACCTAATTATGGTTTATCAGCTTTCACAGAGCGCCAAATGTTTCCCAGCTTGAAGATTCCACAGCTAAGGAAACCCTGAGAATTGTTAAAGAGATCACTAAGTTGACCTCAGGACAAGAGGATATAAACCACATCAACAAAGGCATTTGTGCCTATAGTATTGACTTACAGAAAGACACTCTGTTATTGTAAATAAAAGGGCTCTCTGATTCTTTTCCTTGCAAAATCTAACTGAAGACTAAATGGGTCACAGCTGATGTGCCAAAAGAAAGTAGAATGAAGAGTGAGTGAGTGATAACAGAAGAAAGGAGACAGTGAAGAAGGAAAAACAATAGTGCAACAGATCTAACTCAGGTTCTAAGTCAATATTTTTAATTATAGTAATAATTTGCAAGCATTCTCCAAGGGTGAAGTAATCATTAAATACAAGATCCATTGAGTCAGAACTGATGATTTTTTTCTTTTGTCTTGGATCTACTATGGCTTGGCCACCTCGGTTGCTGATTCTGTCTTTATTTAAAATTTTGTTTCATTATAGATTTTCATGCATTAACCTAGATTTTTAAAATAGTCCACTAAATTGCTATCTAAATTGATGACTGACTTTGTTTATTTGCTTGTTTTGCCAAACCTTAAATTTTGCATCCAGGCCGGGCGTGGTGGCGCACGCCTTTAATCCCAGCACTCGGGAGGCTGAGGTAGGTGGAGCGTTGTGAGTTCGAGGCCAGCTTGGGCTACAACGCGAGCTCAAGGCTGGCCTGAGCTACATAGTGCGACCCTGCCTCAAAAAACCAGGGCTGGGAGTTTGGCTCAGTGGCTTAAGCGCCTGCCCTGGCAGACATGAGGCTGTGAGTTCAATCCCCAGTGCCGCAAAAAAAAAAAAAAAAAAATTGCATCCAAAGTAAATGTCTTACTCACTTCGTCCTAGTCCTGGCCCTGTGAACAGATGGAATTTTTCTTTTAAGTTTGGTTCCACATAGTCACAACAAGTGATGGAGAAACAGAGGTATTTCTTTCAAATGGAAAGTCCAACTAAACATCTGGGTTCAAGTGAGTTGAGATTTTTGAGGCTGAAAGTTCTCTTGGATGGCTATTTTCACAAATTATGGGGTCTGAGGAATACTTGTACCTTGAAGAATTAGCTATGAAGACTTACTCTAAGAAAATTTTTTCTTCTGGGTGCTCAGTTACATGACTTAGTCAAAGTCACACTGACACTATTCCTGCAATCTTCTGGCCCGTCCCAGATATAAGGCCCTGAAGTGATACCAGACTCTTTCTTGTCCTGCTAGCTCCAATGAGAGGGGCTAACCAGGAACACAGCAACTCTCAGGTGTAAATTATAATTTGAACCTGACAAGCTTTTCCCTGGAACAAGGTAAGTTTCAAAATAAGCATGTTTTAAATATTAATTGATAATTGATCTGTTCGTGTGGGAAATAATATAGACTTGGGTTCATCTCAAGTCTAGCTGTGTAGATTCCTGTAAGACATTACAGAAATGTGTTTGGATGAAAGAATTTTTGTGGGCTAAAACTAGTGACAGATTTAAGAAAATGCAATTTTTACATTACCTTCAAAGAATTGGATAATGATGCCTCCCCAAAGCAAAAGAAACTGAAATTTAGTATGAGTAGTCAATTAAATAGTTTTTACTAATATCTTTGTCTTAGTTACTTTTCTCATAAATGAGACAAAAATACCCGACACCCAAAGTCAAAGGAGGAAAGGTTTATTTAGCTCACAGTCTGCAGAGGTTTCAGTTCATAGTTGACTGGCTCCAAATCAATGTGGCCTGGCAGAGCAGCATCTCAGAGGAGAAACAATTCATGGTAGGCAGAAGACAGAAAAGCAAGCAAGTGACAAATGACCAGGCTCTTTCTGTCCCTTGTATCTTACTCTGGCTATCCACCCTAGGGTGTGTCACATTCACATCCTTAATCGTAGCATTGCACCATGAGTCAATCTCCATGTCACACACTCTTGATCCAGCCACCTCCGAAAAGCCCCACCTATGACCACATAAGGCTTTGGGGGAGACCTCTAGACACAAGCCATAACAATCTTCTTACCATTTGTTAAGGGAGCACAGAGTACAAGGCACTTTACTTGTATAATCTTTTATAATGAGAGATTATACTATCTTCACTTTCTATGAAGGAACTGAAGTTTAGCAAAAGGATCTGTCCCTAGTCAAATTAAGCAGTCTGTCAATAGTGACTGGGGCCAGGTTTTTAACACAAGTCTGTCTGCTTCCAAAATCACAGTGATTTCTTCTATATCCACTTCAC
Source organism: Dasyprocta punctata (assembly GCA_004363535.1). Lineage (NCBI taxonomy): Eukaryota > Metazoa > Chordata > Mammalia > Rodentia > Dasyproctidae > Dasyprocta > Dasyprocta punctata. The sequence goes on along the minus strand of RJWM01003571.1, from coordinate 85,034 downwards.
AGTGTAACCCGAGCTTCACTCGGGCAGGTGTCGTTTCAACCAGTTGATTCTTGTATTAAATACATTTGAGTTGTCACTTTCATATTTCCTGTTATAATAGCTTATAAAAATTAACAAAACAATGCAATTTTTGACCATCCTGCATTCAAATAATTGGACTGGAAAGTGGACACTAAGGGTCAGTAAGCTTTAGTCCTCATGGCCAATTTTTACCACAAGCTAAAAATTGGTTTATACCTTTTTTTTTCTTAGAGTCTTGCTACGTAGTCCAGGATGACCTTGAACTCACAATCCTCCTTCTTCAGCCTTCCAAGTACTGGGATTATAAACATGTGCTATTAAACCTGGCGAGTTTTTGCATTTTTAAATGATAGGAATCCAAAGAAGACTACTAATTTGTAATATGAAAATTATATGAAAGTCAAGTTTCAGTGTCCATAAATAAACTTATTGGAGCACAGCCCATTTGTACTAACTATGGCTGCTGTCATACTACATGAGAGCCGAGTAGTTGCTATGGAGAACAAAGGACCCTCAAGCCTAAAATATTAACTACTCAGTCCTTTAAAATAGAGTCTGCTAACTACTGCTGTGTACTACTTTGCCTCTTAATTTGGTAGTGCCTATTTTTAAAATATCATTTTTAAAATTCCCAGCCTTAAAGGGCTTTTATTTTTACCCCTACTATAGAAATAATCAATGCTCCTGAGTATCTCTTCGCTCTTCCCTAGTGAATTTAAATCCCCTGCTTACACCTCAAGCCTGCGCAGGAAATATCTTTCCTACCTTAATGTTCTACTAATCAGAACATGTTATGTTTCTTTTTCACTGAATCCATTTCTCTGTTTAAGCAATATAGGAAAAAAGAAATCTAAACAAGACCACAGATATTATAGTAAACTCTTTCCCATCCTCATTGTGGTCCAGAAAGGTTTATATTTGTAATCCCATGGAGAAGTTATTGGAATTCTAGTGAGTTAATTCCAATCTACCACTTCCAGTGCAACCCAAGGAAGAATAAAGACACTAAGACATATATACAGCTATGAGGAGTACAGGGGTCCTAAGTCCAGCCAAGATAGTGGTTCACCGGAATGCAGGTCTCAACCCAGAGCCCAACCCGGGTTTTAGTAATTCTCTGTGAGGGGCGTGGCTTGGGGGATGAGTGACAGTGAGAGTGGTGGGAAATATGTGACTGCCATGACTACTGTGAGCTGGGCGAGCTAGGAGGTTGGAGATCATCTCTGAGATAAACAGAGGGCAAGAAATGCAGAGAGAGTAATCTGCATAACACAGCTGAGGTAGTATCTAATAATTTGGGGTCAGTGCTTCAATTCTGATGTATAACCCTGTTTGCCCTAAAAAGTCATAGCCTCTTTCTTGAGGCTCAGTCCCAACTGACAGCGAGAAACACAGCTCTCCACCCCGCCTGGCTCAACCATGTACCTGGGGAGTCACTGGGCAGGGTAACACTGACCTGTCACTTGCTTTAAAGATCACACATCAGCTTCTCAGCTAATCCAATTTACTTTACTTAAAGCCAATTGAAGGGACATAGAAATAGCCCAGCCAGCTCTGTACGTATCAGTACTTGGAGACAGAGCCAAGTTTATCCAAAATGGAGATAGTTGCTCTTCTTTTCAAGTAGAGTCAAGGAGATTCCTCCGGGGGGGGGGTCCCCACAGATATGATAGCTGGTTTTTTGATGTCATGGATTTCTGTTGTGACTGATTACAGCAACCATAAGAAATTCAGAGAGAGAAGCTGAGAGAAAGAGAGAGACAAAGACAGACAGAGAGACAGAGACAAACAAAATGAGAGACAGAGAGAGAGAGACAGAGAGAGATCATTTAAATAGCAACAAAAGAATATTTTTCAAGCTATGTGATTCTATGAATTAAGAGTGACAAAGGAAAACCAAACCACTACAAAAGAGAAGAAGAAGAAGAGACACTATTGCAAAATCTTGTTGAAGTATCTAGTTTCTAACACCTACTTCCAGTGGATTTCTGCTGCCTGCATTTCCTTTGACAGTCACTCTGCTGACTGGGCCTGCCAGCCATCATTATATGAAATGTTCTGGGAACCCAATAGTCAGTTGCCAGCATCCTGGGTCCAGCCCCCAAGCATTACTCATAATGCTAATGTCACACTATGAGCCAAGCGTATTCTCATAATCCCATTCAAACAGTGGAAGGAAGACTCTAGAGAACGGTCAGGCCCTGAGATATCAAAGTGAAGGCTGCAATGCTGCAGTTCTCAGAACTGTGCGAAGTGTGTTTCTCTAGCGCTTGCTTCCTGACTCAAGCAGCCTCCAGTGCTTTCCAGCCGTGCCCTCCAGCTTGCTATGTTTTGATGACTTTGACCATCCACTAAAGGAACTCATTGAGCTAATGTAAAATATTATTAATAGGCTGGGCAGAACGCTTTTCCAAGGATAATGAGGGAGAGGTTCCTGAGCCAAAATAAATTTCCATAGGTAGAAATTCTACTTCTCTGCCTGAATTCAATGGCTTGATACTTCTTTCCCAATCTTTAGCCTTAGTCAACTTTTCACAGGGAAAATAATCCCAGCAACCTAAGCATACCACTCACGTTTCAGAAACCAAGCAGGTTTTTATACCAACTTGGTATGACGCCAGCGAATTTTAACAGGCTAGCCACAGGAGAGGACTTAAATCAGAAGCAGGCTTGGTTTAAAACTGTCTTGTCTGTGTGGCTCTTTTCTTTTCTTTTCTTTTCCTTTTCATTTATTTTTATTTTATTTTTTTCCTATATGGTTCCAAAAAAAATAAATACAATTCTTGAGAGTGACTACTTTGGAAAAATTTTTTTTCTTCTTTGTCATTCTCTGTGTGATTCCAAGGGGCTGCTGATGAGAATTTTTCAGGAGGAGAAAATCAGAGCCACCAAAAAGCTCTGGTAGCTCTTACTAGGTATCCTTTTTCACATGCCGGGGAGTTGTCAAATCAGCCAACAGTGCAATCATTTTAAAGGTTCATTTGGTTCCTTGAGAACCAAGACCAGTTGAGAAAGTTCTCTTTAAGATTCGTAATAACATGCCAAAAAGAACTTAGATGACTAGGCGGCATAGGACCAAACCTTTACAATTCAAACTACTTTTGAAAGAAAAGTAAGCTTTCAAAAAAAAGATAAATCTCCAATGAGAGCAAAGAGAGCCCCTTAAAATGTGAGAAGGAGCTGAGTCAGATCCTGTCAGCAAGCGTCACTGAGGTCAGAGGACTTGTAGCAGCACGAGTCTTTTTCTTTTGACTTACACAGCAACTTTTAACCAGTGATCTCAAGAATACTCTGCAAAAGTAAAATTGTGTAACACTGCATTGGAAGGAGCTCATTTAGGTTACCACCATTGTCTCTATAAATCAAGATATCCATACGCCGTTGAGTTGGGTAAATATTTGTCATGGGAACTGCCCTGTGGCATACAAAATGTTGAACAGCGTCCCTGACTTCTACCCATTAGATGTCGGTAGCATCGCCTCCCCTGTCTCTTTGTTGTGACAACTGCAAACATCCGCAAGATTGCCAAGTATCCTCTGGAGGGCAAAAGAGCCTCCAGTTGAAAAACACTGTTCTACATGAACACACCAAGGCACAAAGCAGTTAACAGACTTACCTGATAGTAGCCCACCAAAAAGCAGTCGTAAAGCTGGAAGGAGAAAACACAAAGTCTCCCAAGGGCCAAGCCTGTAACCCGGACCACCACAGCTTCGTACCGCAGTGGAACTCCCCCCTCAGATCACCCAAGTACCTAATTTATTCCTCAGGTTGGTTAGTTTGGGAAACACAACTACCAGAACTTAGTCGTCAGTATAAGGTTTTCTGCATGCTGCCCAGAATACTTGGCTGTGTCGAGTCTATCTGATCAGTGTGATTCTCCTGCGAGTCATTCAGTGAATTCTGGGCCTAACAGCTCTCTCAAAGGAAGCAAGTCTGTATAGCATGAAATGGACCTGAAGCAACTCTAATTATCCACGCAGAATCATTAATAGCTTAAAGTCTTTATGAAGCGCAGCACTGCTTGGTAGAATAGGATGTGATGGCTGAAGGCACCTATGAAATGATTTAAACAAGTAGATGAATACATTTTGATTTTGTTATCTCGTAAGTCCTTCAACTACATTTTTTGGGGTTTCTTTTTTTTTTTTTTTTTTTTCGCAGAGCATTTCTTGGACATGGTTGCAACCTGTACATTCTGCTAACTGATTTATTTAAACAGAACATTTTATTTGCATACAATTTTTTGTTATGTCAGTGCTTATTTCTTGATAAATTGTAAAATGCCTGTCCCCGTCCCCTCCCAGTTCTTTTATTTGCATCAGCATGTGAACTTGTTGCTCCCTGCAGGTGAGTCACTGAAGGCAGGTACGGATTAACTTGAGCAATGAACCACCTCAAGCAGTTTGGGAATAGAGAGACAGGTACAGTGCTTCTTTTTCTTTTTCTTTTTCTTTCTTTTTTTTTCTTTTTTTTTTTTTTGCATAGACTAACAGAAAAACTAATACATATGCATAGACAATTATACTATGAGGTAGAAGGCAATCAGTGATTAAAGGGGAACAGGTGAAGCATGTGTTTTTGGCATTCACAGCTTTTGGCTTCATGATACTGCAAAAAGTTAGACTTTTATCCCAAGTGGAAAGGTACCCTAAATTTAGGTTCAAAAAATCAGGATTAAACTTGTTTCTTCCATTTTCCAGTTGCATATCTTTGAGTCCATTACTTAACTTCTTGGAGCCTCCATTCTTTTATACACAGAATGAGTTCAACAGCACACCAAAGGGAAATTATGAAAAGCATAATTTTTGTTAATCTTTCAGACAAATGTATGGCATCCATACATTTGTGTTAAGAATCAGTTATGGCCATATTTTGTTGAATGTTTACCTTATGCAAAGTCTTTTTCTGTTTTTTTGTTTTGTTTTGTTTTGTTGAGACAGGGGCTCCTTATGGAGCTCAGGCTGGCCTTGAACTTGCTATGCATCTGTAAGAGTCAGTACACTGTGTCAACCTGGGAAGCATAGAAGCTTAACTAAGTAACTCAGCAATTCTACATCCTGGGATATAGAGGACATGCCCTCACCCCTCTAGGATGTTGCTCATTGTGTCACCTTGAGAAGTTTAGAAGCGTGGCAAAGTGACTCAGCAGGGGGCCAGGGTCCTCACTTTGTTAACATGCCACGCCTATGCAACAGGAGGGCACTGAGATGATATGAGTGCTACATCTGCCCTAGAGCAGGTGGTAGCCTGCTTACAATAGAAGGGAGGAAAAGAGACCTGCTCTCCCTGCATTTTACTCTGGTTACTTTTGCAGTCTTCTGCTCCTTGAACTGTTGCCCCTCTGCCATGTTACCCTTCCATGGAGCCAGGCGATTATAGACTGAAACCTCCACAAACTGTAAGCTAAATAAACATTTCCTTTCTTAATTTTGGGCACTGGTGATTTTGTCTCAGCAATGAGAGAAAAGTAACACAGTAGGCTAGGCTGGCCTTAAACAGATGGCAAGCCTCCTGTCTCACCTCTGGAGTATGGAATTATGGGCATGTACCACCATGCCTGGCTACAAAATCTTTTAATATATTACCTTCAGCATATACAATAATCCCATGAAATAAGCATTATTGTTCTTCTCTTACAGATGAATAAATTGAAACCCAAGGAGATTAAGTCTCAAGTCACACAGCCAACATTCAACAGACTCTAGTGAACTACCAAACTCAAAAGTGATCAAAAACTACATTGACTGTTTAAATTTTAAAAATGTATTACAGTAAAAGACATATTCTTAGTCGGCCTAAATATACTCACCCCCCACTTTTTGAACACACTTGTGCCATCTTTCTTGCCACTTTTCTGCAAGTCCTCTTCTATGAGTGTCTTTAGTTGTGCTGTCCTGGCTGACCAGATACCATGAATCAATTCAAAAATGCTTACTTTTCCTGGTAATTTTGACTTTGAGGAAGAGCCAGAATTCACATGGATAGAGTATTTTGAGAGGAATTAATGGCAATATGTGTTTTACTGTAATAAATTTTTAAAACTTCAGCATTTGTGGTATATTTTTTGTCAGTCCTTGTACATCATCATAAACTCTTTTTTACATAAAAAGACAAAGAAACATAAATAAACAAGCTAACATGGCATCTGCTAAAATATAGGAACTGATAAAGAAAAAATAACCATCAAGGAAAATAGTACTGATTCTAAAACAAAATAGTATGCTTCAAAAACAAAAATATAACTAATACAAGTTACTCTCAACAGGATTATTAAGAAAATGTGACAAAGTGAATGCAGAATTTAAGACAAAAAAATAGAGTAAGGACGTTTACAGAGAGCCTACTCTTTCTTTAGATTGGTAGATTGCAACACTAGAGCAGAATGAGGACCTGAAAACCTCAAGAGTTTTTCTGACTTTGTGTTTGAGCTTGGAACCCAGCTGTACCTCTCTTGCGGCAGAAAGAAAAGATTAATTTACAACTGTAGTCCAGGGTATGAAGGAAGGGAAAGAATTAGCTCTACTCAAGAAATGAAAACATCTTCTTTTTTGGCAAATGTTAGTCCAACATACCAGGTAGAAATAATCTATTTTTATACTTTACAGATTGAAAATATTGCTTTGGTGGGAGAGAACATGGAGACACAGTGTCATGAAAAATATTCAGGGCCAATGGTTTAAAGCAATTCCCTCACAAAGCAGCTTACAAATTTGAGTTGACCAACACTTCACAGACAGCTCTCAATTATCTGCAAAAGGTTTGTACATCTTCCTGACTACATCCTGCCATATAGGTGTATTCTCCCAATACAAGAGAATAATTCTCATAATAAAGGCACTTTCATCTTAACCCATTCAAAAAAAAATAGAGAGATAAATCTTGAAGGGGAAAAAATCCTAAGAGCCTCCAAAGCCCAAGAGAAATTCATCTTTTTTTATTATCTTCTATTGCTCCCTTCCATTAAGGCTGATAACAGAGGTTACCTGAGTTTCTAACCCTAAAACACCACCGAATGCTGGAGATTAGCCTGTCTTAACAGATGATGAAAATGAATCTCAGAGGTTAAGCAACTCGCCCCAGGCAATACAGCTAATAGGTGCCAGAATTGAGGCACCTCAACCTCATTTAGCTTTCCTGAGGCACTCCACTTCCAGTAAAACAAACAAGAGAGTGAAATGAAGCAAAAGTGCTCCTTCTCTTTAATGGCATGATAAAAACAGTTGGGATTTTGGCTCAGTTCTCCAACCTTACACTTCATCAGCTCCCATTGATAAATGCTGTACTTCATTCTTTTCTTTTCCTTATATCCAGCAACTTTTAGGCCCCTGTCTTTGAATATGCTCATTAACCAAAGAACAATACTAATAGTATCATTGTACACAAAACCAAAGTGGGAGAACAACACCAAAATGTATGATTCTATCCAAGTCAAACAGAAAAAGACTTTTCCACTTCAGATTCAAGCTTGAATCTACCATTTTATTAATATCAATCATAAAAGTCCCCAGTAAGTATTGATTCCATTAGCTCTAATTTAGACAGTGGAAATTGTTATTCCTGTTTCAAGTTGAGAAAACTAAAACTAATCAACTTTCTAAAGTCCACTGTCCTAATAAATGCTGGAATCTAGGAGTTTCTCACAAACCTGCAACCTTCCTACTGCACTGACGTCTGTAAGAACTGTACCATCTACAACAAAAAGCTATTGATGTGCTCATGTGATCCTCCTGAACCATTCATAAACACTAGATGTTGGAAAAAGTCACAGGACTTAAAAACTGAATGAGGTCTGGGGGGGTGGTGCACAGCTGTAATTCCAGCACTTGGGAAGCAGAAGCAGGAAAATCTCTGTGAGTTCAAGCCCAGCCTGAACTGCATAGTAAGACCCTGTATAAAAAAAAAAAAAAAAAAAAAAAAAAAAAAAAAAAAAAAAAAAAAAAAAAAAAGCAGAAACATGAGAGGATCCAGTGCTCAGAATCCTTCACCACTGTACTTAGTACTCAAGTTTCATGTTTCCACTCTGCCAACCAAAACCAGTTGCATGCAAGAGCAAGTTGGTATGGTAACCAATTAACTTGGGTTAGGGGAAGGGAAAAGTCCTGAAAGACACTTCAAATAATTCTCAGTACAGTAGTAGCAACAGGAAGGCATTGGATGCCCAGGAGAAGTTGAAAGCAACCTCAGCCTCAAAGAGCAACCCAACTGCGGTGCTCAGGATGGGCCTGGCGGGAAGCATACCCCTTCTGATCCCTGGAAAACGCCTTATATAAGATCTTTCCACAAAGCGCGATTAAGCCAGTATTAAGAGTCAGAGTGCCAGATACTAATACAAACATCTACTCAGAAGACAGGGCCAGGGTCTAAATTGGTTCTTTGAGAAGCAAATTGAGTCAATCCTCCTTCCTCAGCCAGGACACTCATCTGCAGGTCCCAAACAGCATACATACTTCACTACCCTCTGAGGTTCTGATTCTGCATGTCTCCTCTGGGTAAAATACGCCCTCTACTCTAACACTTAGCTAAGCTTTTATAGGAGAGTCTGCATTAATGTCACCTTGGAGCCTTGTTAAAGCTGAACTACAGTTTTTGATTCAGTCCATCTGGTACAGAGCATGGAATTTGCATTCTTACAAGTTCTCTGATGCTGCTGATCTACTGACCACACTTTGAGAATCACTGTTACAGATCTACCCTCAGAACTTGGGCCCACGGTCCTACCACTTCAGAAGAAGAAGACATTTTCCAAGAACAAACACGTCTACATAAGGCAAAAGCAGCTGGTCAGTGCCTCTGTATTAGTCACTTCCCAGACTCTGAGACAAAATACCCAACCCCCGAGATTTAAAGGAGGGTTGGTTTACCTTCCATTTTAGAGGGTTTGGCTCATGAATGGTCAGCTGGCTCCAAGGCAGAAATGGCATGGTGCTTCGAAGGGCTTGGCAGAAGAAAGCTGCTCAACCCCTGGTGGCCAGGAAGTAGCAGGAAGAATGGGAGGAGATGGGAACAGGAATACATCCTTCTGAGTCATGACCCCAGTGACCCATTTCCTCCAATCAGGCCTCATTCCAACAGTACATTCAGTCATAAAGTGATCAATGGATTGATCCACTGTAAGTACAGCACCCTCAGGGTCCAATCATCTTCCAAAAGTCCCACCTCTGAGTACATGAGACTTTTGGGGGACATTTCAGATCTAAATGCTAACAGTCTGCTCTTCCAAGCGTCCCACTTGGCTCTTCCTAGGGTTTCCAAGGGTGCAGGGGCCTCTTCCAGTTGACAGGTTGCCTCGGGCCTATCTCTCATTGCACTTGCCACGTGGGAGCAAAAAAGAAAGAAACAAAAGAATAATTTGAAGAGGAAAATGGTTCATTCCCCTCCAAACTACTTTCCAAACAGTAGGAAAATAAAAAAGTTAACCTCGTTACTTCTTCCCCAGACACTCTAATCTCTATTTTGATGACATAATCATTACTCTTCCTTTTTGTGGAGGAGTAGGGTTAAATTTAGATGTATTCACAGTCCCGTGCTTTGCAAAAATGTACCATTAAACAAAGGAACTGATACATGTACTAAAAAATAGTTACGGAAATTTTTGACCATCCCAGGAATTCGTGTACAAAAATAATCAACATACTAACACAAAGTAACTCCCAATTATTTTTTTCTCTTTAAACCTACAGTTTTTGGAAGTGCTTTTAACCCTGCAAATTAGAGGCTAGAATTAATTCTATGATGCATTAGATGGTTCTGGGATAGCGATTGATTTTCTTAACCTCATATGACATTCAATTAAGGAACATGTACAAATCATTACCGCTACCAGTTGGAATGGTAATTTATAAAGCTTTGGGGGTTGCAACACAGAATATTTTTAGCTTAAAAGACATATTATAGGCTGGAATGTTTGTGGGAAATGTCCCTTACATGAAGAATTCCTGCTCCAAAATGCCTTGATTGATTAACATAAACAGCTTGGAGGGAAAAGAGAACAGCCTCTTACTCCTGGCAGGACCCTGGCAGTGATCTTCGGAAAGTCCAAAGCAGGCCAAACACAGAGAAGCCAGGTCACTGCCATTCAAGGCTGGTCTAGTTCCAGGGAAACGCCTTGGGCTTGGGACAGCTCTGGAAAGGCTGTGCTCTAGTTGGCAGCAAACCAAAGACCATTTCTTCCTCTGCTCCCAGGTTCTCTGAAAGAATGAGTCAGTTGCAAAGCCTGGGAGGTGTAGGCTGCAGCACAGCAGACCTGGGGGACCCTGTCAAGGTGACCCCAGTGCCCCCTTCTGAACTGTGAGCTTGTCCTTCCAGAATTCTGAAACGGGATGAAACATTTTGGGATGTAGTGCTTACTGAAAGTATCCTCCCAAGCTTGTTCAACTACATTTTATTTAGTTCTTTCATTAACCGTGAAAGACAGGAATTACTGCCCCTTCCATAACACGTGGGGAAAAAGGGGGTGCTCAGTGATGTCGAGAGCCTGGCATCACGTAGCACTCTGGTGGCAGCACCAGGAGCGAGACAGAGCCTGCTGCACCCAAAGTAATCATCTTCTCCACCAGATCCCTCTTACTACAGAAAGAGGACAATTTCAAACCAGTTCTGAACCTTTAATTTATTGAAAGCCATTCAGACACTAAGTGGGAAATAAGGAGTTTGCAGAATTTTCTCAATGTATCAGAAAGTGATTCCCAGCAACAGATCTTAAGCAAATTGTGAAGTAGGCGATATTGAGTTTGCCACCATCCCATCTCCCAGCCTCCTCTGCCCCCGATCTTCCACCCAGGGACTGTACTGTCCCCTCTATCAGAGACCTCCTTCTGCTCCTGAGTTTTCCAGAATCCTGTTGAGTCTGCCATCCAAAGCCCTCAAGATCACATAGTTGCACTAGAGTCTTCTGCTTTGCGCAAGAAAAAAGTCTATCTCAGTACATTCCTAGAGACGAACACCCCCTCCCACCTCTCCTTTAATCCCTTATTAATACTTCCAAAGCTTCTATTGAGCTGGGCTCAATTTGCTGAAAGAGAGTGAAATGTTATCTAAGTTAATTAATTTGCACCCCCTAAATGGCAAATGAATTCCACTATTCAAAGAGATTTCTGTGTTTCAAAGGAAGAGCTGATAATAAATTTCAAAAACTAAGTGGATAATATTATAGGCTGGGGTGGTTTTCTGGATTTATTTCTTTGCCTCTATCACTTTTTGTCTCATTCTCCAATCAGTCACAGGGCAGTATGGAAGTTTGCCAACTTTATCAGGTTCTGACTAAGTGAGCCTTTCTGCTGCTGTAATCTCTTCCAAATTAAAGAGATTCATTATTTTCATGAATAGTCTTCTACCTAAGCATGGAATAAGGCCAAAAAAACCTACAGAGTTCAAAGACCTATGTGACTTCTCCAAATTCAAGGAGAATTGGATGGTGTAGCTTCCTTAAAAATATGTCACTCAAAACCATAATCAGAAAACTATTTCAATTTTTAATGCTAATTAATCAAAATGTTCTTTATTTAGACATGCTCTCTGCTTAGGATTGTTGAACTGCTGGTAAATCTGGTATATTTTTAGCACTAGAGTATTGTTATAGCTAGCTATACTAATGCAATATGGAGAAACTGAAATGTTAAATGTGATAGTTTTGCTTCCAGAAAAAGTTACATAAAGTGCCTTTTACTTATCATTAGGGAAAAATAGACTGTGTATTTAAAACCTCAATGCAATATCATCCCAGAGGGATGAACAGAAAATCCCTACTGTTGTGAAAGGCCAAGCTTGGTTCCTGTAACAGCTGGAAACAGAAGGAGCAGGAAATTACAAATAATTCCTGAGGAGAAAAGCAGGCGAGGACTAGAAAACCCTCCTTCTGCCCTTCATTATCTAATCTATATTTTTTCTAGTCGCCGTCCTAAAAGATACCTACTGTAGCAGCCACATCAGTGACGTCAGAAGAGATGATGAAAATGTCAGTCATAACTCCAGAGGTCTCACCATTACTTCAGTCCCACTGGCCACTTAGCTGTGCCTTAGTCACAGTCCTGGCCTTTCAGACTCTGGGCTTCTGATCAAAGTGAATCGTTGTCCTGGCCGATGTTAACCCAACCCTTGATTGTCCTTCCACTAATTACGTGTTATTCATTTCTCAAGGCTCATTTCAAACATTACTTTCTTTAGGGTGTCCTCTTTGGTTCTCCTCAACAGGGTCACATTTCTCCCTCTGTATGTACCTGATGGGCCTGTGTCGCAGTGACCTGTGTTCTGCGCTTGTCATACTCTCCTCATTAGCACTCCTACCGGGAAAGGAACCGTGGTCTGTCCACGCCTGTACTTTTAGTGAGGATTAGCACCGCACTTGAATGCAGGAATTTGATAGACGTGTTTTTCAATGGATGTGGGAGGAAAACTGTAGAAAGGTAAAGAGGAGAAATAATCCCAGAATATTTCCCTTCTGAAAAAGGAAATAAGGGAAGTTTATAAACTTTCAGCGTCTTTCGGTACTCTTTGTCTTGTTTTGAATATGAACTTCAGTCTCTTGTTACCACACTTTCCCTTCAATGAGTTGTGTTCCTGCCCAGAAAAGAGAATCCCCATCCAGAGGGCTGCAAGGGAGTAGATTATTGCTTGTCAGGACTGTTTGTCCCCTGCCCTGACCTGCTTGGTGGCCTTGTAGGTCAATCTCTATAATTAGGCTCTATATCTAACCCCCCACTACCAAATTTTCTGTAGTTTGTGACATTTTTCATATGTGGAGACCTCCAGCAAAAAGGTCTAGTGTCCTGGGGCTTTGCAGTCCCCTCTGAGCAAAGGTGTAGAACAGTCTAATTTTTTAACCTCAAACAAAATATGACAGTAAGTAGCAATAAGGAAAGATTCTCCATGCTATATTTTCTCATGTTACCCAATTACTCTTGGGGCATTTTAATCTTACTAAGTAATCTAGTAGTTTGCACTGCTTTAGGGGTATTTTCCCTGTCACACAGCTTCCCCCAAGAACAGATGCTAAAGATTTCTTTCTCTACCACTGCTGCCCCACCAGGGTTAGGGCTCAGCAGTGCTCTCAGCCTGCACTGCTAACAAGAAGGCTATCTGGGCAGTTTGTGCAGGGTCACAGCAGTCTCCAGCAGGCCCTGGCTTCTCTTCAGGGGTGATGTGAGGTTAAGGAAAGGCTTGTCCTTGGCTCCTCTGCTCTTGTCCTGGACGTTGCCAGGCAGCATATTCCGAGACACCTCCTTCTTCCTCTCCCTCCATCTGGTGCCCTCTGCCAACCATGGCTCCACTCATAGCCTCCCTTTGTTAGGACATGAACTCTAGGGTAACCTCAATAATCTAGTTTCAGTATCTAAGTTCTAGCTAGCAAGTACAATACTGAATAGGACCTGTTTCTGCTTCTTTAACTTTTCCACTACATGATCTGAACTTTTGTCATTGCTCTTTGGTTTTCTCAGGGAGCAGGCTCGTTAGAAGCTCAAGCTGGGGCTAGAAGATAGCTCAGCAGTAGATCACATACTTAGCACTAGCAAGGTCCTGGGTTCAAGCTCCAGCCCAGCACCAAGTAAATAAATACATAAATACACAAATAAGTAATTTTTGAAAAACCAGGTGTGGTGTCGCATGCCTGTAATTCCAGCACTCAGGAAGCTGAGGCAGGAGGATTGCTGTGAGTTTGAGGCCAGCCTTGGCTACTCAAGTGAATCCAAGGCTAGCTTACACTACATAACAAGACCCTGCCCCCCCCAAAAAAATAAATAAATTAAAATAAAATAAAATTTTAAAAATTGCTTAAATGCTCAAGGATCCAAGTTGGCAGACCTCCATGTTCTCAGCCTAAAAAACAACTTTTCCAACCATGAGTCCCCAGGGGCATTGACAGGATGAATCAGATCCTGGAAAAGAGAAGACATTCCTTTTTAGCTGGCTCCTCACCTTCATCATGCAGTGCCTATCTCTACCAGGTTCCAGATGTCACAGCCTCACTCCCTTTCCCCATGCCCCTCTGTTACGTGCCAGCAGAGGCCAGTACAGTGAGCTACTTCCGCTTTCGTGCAGACCTGTGAGAAGACACCTGGACTCTCCACATCTGCGCACTTTTGAATACAGGCTGCTACCCAGGTGTGAGAAGGACGAAAGAGCACCTGGGGAAGAGGAACCCTAAGACCATGTTCATCTCCATCACGGTTTCTCCTGGGGACACACTGTTTAGCTTTAATTGCTTTTAATAGTTCAAGCTTCACCCAGAGGTGCCTCCCCACAGGAACACACAGGCTGCTATGGAAGTGTCAGCTCCCTGCAGCTTCCAGACACGTCTCCTAGGAAGGGAGAATAGTACATCTCTTCTCTGTCCGCTTCTCTAATGTTTTATTTGACAGATTTGCAATCCAAGGTTGAGAGGGTCAATGTCACAGCTATATACAGGGTTTTAAAGTCAAAAAATTCTGCATTCAAATTGTGACTTTGTCACTTAGTAAGTTATGACTACAAGCGTATTACTTTAGCTTTCTTGGCCTTCGTGTCCTCAAGTGAATAATGGAGCAACATCTAGCCTGCTGGGTATGGTGAAGATAATTCCCGTTCCCAGCACAGTAAGTGCTCAGTGGCAGTTATAACCCACACTGAGTGAAGCCTCAAAGTCATATGCTTTTATGTGTGAGTGGTTCAGTGGAATGCTCGCAGGAACCTTTTGTCCTTTAGCTCTGGGAAGATGTGAGTAAATCTGAGGACCTTTAAGGGTCCACAGGAAGCAGAAGTTAGACAGTGAGTGGGCCATTCTCAGCAGTGTCAATTACACATCCAGCTTCGCCTAGGTGTAAATTTGGTTCAGGATGATTCTGGAGCTAGAGAGGAGGAAATGTCTTTCTTTTTCCTGCGCCAAGGGTACATAATGATATACTGCAGAATTTATTTAAAGAAAAGGTTTGGCATTTGTCATCAAATAAACATCTTGGACTCTTAAAAGAACATTATAAAAATAGGAACTTTTTACTGTAAGTTCATGTCAGGAAACCCTAGAATTGCGGAGTATCTAACTCAGCGTGAGGTAGAAAAAGGAAGGCTGTTATGCAGATGAGGCTTAATTAGCGCTAGCAATTAGACACAATCATCACTATCAAGGAGCTTCTGGTATGAAGAGCAGGGATTCTTACCTGAGAATTATGGATGAGCCTCAGAGTAGCCACACACCTCCAGAAATCATACACCCAGCTGTATTTGAATTTGAGGATAATTTCTGGTCAGAAGATCCAGAGCTTTCTTCGGCCTCTAAAAAGAACCCAAAAGAAAAAAGACTAAGAATCACAGATCAAGGCTAAAGTACCATTTAGTGGTATTAATTCTTCTATGGGGTGCTACAAAAATAGATTATTTATAGTCATCTAATTTTGGGGTTCTCACATTGGTTTATATGAAAGACAAACTTAATTCTTGGTCTGCTGAATTTAAAGATAGGCTTAGTCTTTCGTCCACTGTAAACATGTGATTTTTCAATACTTATGGATTTCGCACAAATTCTTCATAAGACTTGTGCCAAGATCTATGCTTCCCTTGGTATTACACTTCAGCTGCTCTGAGCCACATGGTAATTTATGACTGGCCCATGGTGTTGAGCCCTCTTCCCTGTATGACTAACAGGAAGAGAAGTTTGGCAGCAACCCTGCCTTAATGAATGAAAAATGCAAACCTTGCAAATCCCTCTGCATTTAAATCCCCCAGAGTCCTGATGCAGACACATTGCCAAAAAGCCTGCATTTCCAAGATGCAATTTACTGCCCGTAAGATTCCTTGCAGGACCCCCAAAGTACACAGGCATTAGGAAAACAGATTTTATCAGCCAAGCAAATGTACTGATTTTTCATTACAAGATGGAGCAAGTTGGTAAAATGAGAAGAATTGGGAAGTGATAAGCCACATATTATCATTGCATATTTCAGTTGCACAAAAAAGGTCAGGGCAGAGAACTAATATCTGTCTCCATATTGCTTCCCTAAATCTCACTGTGGTATCTTAAAGAAGGAAGGAGACTTCAGACTACTTGTACACTTGCAGGCGGTGTTTTTCATAAAATCAGATGTGGACCAAGGAAGAAACTATCTCCGAATTCTCATGGATAGTACCAACCATTTCTTTCATTTGTAGACTTCAACTCAGTAAGGCAGAGGCTCTGGGGAGTTACTAGCTAGAGGAAGTCTTTGCTATTGTATGGAAAATAAGCTTTCCTGGGGCACAGGGACACTCTTCACCTTAGAAATGAGATTTTATTATCCAGTGTATGATACAAATTATAGTACAATTCCAGGATCCATTATTCAAAACCCTTGAGGCCAGATGTGTTTCAGAATTTTAAATTATTAAGGTTTTAAAAGACTAATATGCAACATGTATTCTACACCTAAGAGAGGATGAGATACCTCCCCATAATCGAATGCTCTTTCTGTTTGTGTTAGCTTTCTATTGCTGTGGCAAATTCCTGAGAAAATCAACGTCAAAGAGAAAAGATCTGGGGGTGGTGGCATATACCTGTAATCCAGCACTCAGGAGGCTGTCAGGAGGATCTCTGTGAGTTCGAGGCTAGGTTGGGCTACAAAGTGAGTTCACAGCCGGTCTGAACTCCATAGTGAAATCCTGTCTTAAAAAGATAAAAGAGAGAAAAATGTTTTTTTGTTTTTTTGTTTTTGTTTTTGATTTTTTGTCTCATTACTTCAGAACTTTCAGTCCATAGCTGGCTGACCTTGCCCTGGGGCCTGTGATAAGGTGGAAGATCATGGTGGAAAGAACATGATAGAGCAAAGCTGCTCACATTGTGGTGGCCAGGAAGCAAATGGGAAAGGAAGGGTCAAGGTCCCCATACCTTTCTCAAGGGCAGCCCCCAATGACATAACTTCCTTACACTTGGGCCCACATCCTAAATGTTCTACCACCTCCCAGTAGCATCATAGACTGGGGACCAAACCTTCCATATAAAAACATTGGGAACTTTCAGATCCAAGTCATAACACCATTCTTTCCTTCCTCCAATGTTAAAGTATCAGTTACATCTCTCTTCATAGTTCCAAGGCATGGATGGGTATAGGATGCCATACCGTATAAAAATATTGTTCATACAATGACAGTCAGTTGCAGGGAAGTCTATGCCTCTCCTCACATCTTTCTTTCTTATATGGAGAAAAAAATCTTTCCTAAAAGCTGCAACGAAATTTCCTCCAGATATCGCTGCCCAGAACCGGGTCCCAGACATTAACCAATACGCATTCCAGACAAATTTCATTCCCTGCCTTTGGTTCCAGACATTAACCAATATGCATTCCAGGCAAATCTCATTCCCTGCCCTTGGAAGGGTTATATCTTCCCCATTTACCATGCTGCCATAGGAAATAATAGCCAGTGTTCTTAAGCAAGGAATAGCATTGCATAAGGTATCTAATGATGGAACGCCCAGATTGTATCACAAAGATGGAGAGAAAACACTAGAAACTGCCTAAATGGCATCTGATGAAAGTATTAGCCCTTTGGAATCTAGTCTTTGTAATCTTTTTTTCCAAGAAGCCCCCATAGACATTGAAATTTAGACGTCTTAGTCAGGTATACAGACTAAATTTTATTGGTTTATCCAGTGGTGATTAGTGTCCTACCTGGGGATTTCATATTAAAGTACGGTGCCTTATTGTCAGCAACATACGAGAAGGAGTTGTGGAGGAAGTGGGAGTAACAGGATAAAACAACAGAGGCAAGTTATAATTTATATCAGGGATACAGCAAATTATGACCTTTGGGCTAAATCTAGCCTGTTGTTTTCATTATGAATAAAGATTTATTAATGCACTGTAATGCCCATTATTTTATACATCATCTATGGTTGCTGGAGTACTATAATTGCAGAGCTGAATAACTGCATTGAAGATCATGTGGCCTCCAAAGACTGAATGTTTGCTATGTGTCCATTAATAAAAAAATAGAAAACTTGCTGGTCCCTAAATTGGGCCAACCCACTGAAGTGGTTTGTGTGAAGTCTACATTCATCATCTATGTCTCCTTCCACACTGTTTAATGATAAGGAGACAAATACAAAAAGACAGTGATTTCCACTCTCAGATCAAAGAAAGGGCCCAGAATTAACATGTGTGTGTGTGTGTGTGTGTGTCCATGAACGTGAATTCAAAAACTGATACAAGAATGTGTATGACTAGGATAAAAGTGATATAAAGATATTATATAGGACTTCTAAATAATGCAAATAATATAAGGAAAATATAACTCCCAACCTGCTAGATAGCTGATGTGCCAATGTTCCCTAAAAATGAAGAATGAATTCTAGGAACAAGCGAGGTTAAGAATAGGAAATATTGAGAGAAAAAAAAGCTTCCACCTAAGAGAAAGAGAAGAAGGTCCCTCAGTGGGTGATCCTGAGGACCCTGCTTCTGAAGGGAATTTTATAGAGCAAAACCACAAGATGAGGCGGTTATAAGGTGGAACAAAACTATAATCAAGTAATAAAATTACAAGTGTAGTTGCTTATGTAACATGGATCCAATGGGAAGTCACAAGGTGGGCGTGAGGTGGGACAAAACTATGGTTAACCAATAAGATTATGAGTATAATCACTTATATAATATTAATTAAATGCGGATCAAGTGGGGAAGCAAGTCACATAGCAAAAGTGGACAGGGACAGAGCAAGGACTTTTTCTGGAAGGGAGGGAACAGGGAGATTTTCGTCCCCCACGGGAGATGATTGATGCCTATTTAGAATATCAATCACTACTGTTCACCCTTAGGGGAAGTATGTGGGTGTAGTCATTTTTCTTTGTCCTAAGGCCTGACCTTCAACTAATGTGCCCCCAGCCACAGTTGTCCTCTGCGCTGACCTTTTCTGAAGGCCTAGCACTGTCTGCCTGCTTATAATATTTCTAAATTATTTAGCTGTTTATAATAAAAGCACCACAGATGAGCAAAGAACCAATGAAGGAAACTTAGTAGTCCACACAGATTTTTGACACACAGTCTGAGTTTGGATATTATATTTGGTACAGATCTGCAAGGGAGTTAAGTAATCATGCTTCACTGGTTTGAGAGGAACCTGAAGCAGCTGAAGTGGTTCCTACCTTGGGTCAGAATTGCTCCTGCAAGTGACTAGAACCGAGCCACACAAGGGGGGATCCGCACCACATCTGAGTGTCCCTGGGATCAACAGAGGCAAGGAGGGAACACTCAGCAGGGGTGCTGAGTAGGACTATTGCTCCACTTGGAGTCAATTAGTGAAACTGTGCATCTAGAATCACTGCCCCCTACCTGCGATAGCACTAAGAGAAATCAACTACATGCCAACTTTTTTTTTGCAAGATGCCCTTTTACTTGCATTAAGTCCACATGCATCATCTAGGTCTTTTCTGCTACTCTTTAGCAATATAGCTGTAACACGATGCAAGATTATATTTTACATTAATGTTTCCTGGTGGCAGCTGGAAAAGTCTTTTCATAGCAACATTAAAAATACTTGGAAACTGTTGTGAAATGGGCATTCTGTGGATCCTGAATCCTGCCCAGTGGGTGAGGAGTCTTGCAGCTCCGTCAGAGAGCACGTTTCCCTCCAGGAGCCACTGTCCTTGCCTCTTCCTGGACTTCTGCAGACCAGATCTCACACAAAAGCTTCCCTGACCCTTGGAAATTTAGGTATACTTGGCTTGAACTCCTACAGTAGCAGCTTATGCAAAACCAGGGTCCCTTCTACATGTTTCCAAGAATTACCGGCCTTCTAACTTCATGCTACCCTCTACATGCTCTACATCAGTTTCTATAATCTGGCTTTTGTCCTAGTAAGGATTGAATTGCATCTGTTAGGAGAGAGGTACCAAAGTTCTAACCCCTGCCAGCCCTCAGAACGTGACCTTATTTGGAGGTAGCCAAGTCATTGTGAAGTCATTAAGTTGGGCCCTAATCCAATATGACTGATGTCTCCACAAAAAGGAAAATCTGGACACAGAGATAGATACATGAAAGGAAGATGAATTAAAGAGACACAGGGAAAAGATGACCATCGACAAAGTGAAGAATTCCTGAAGCCACCAGCTGGGAAAGATCCTTCCTAGAGTCTTTACAGGGAGACTATCCCTGCTAACTCCTTGATACTCCAGTCTCCAGAGCTGTGAGACAGTATGTTTCTATTGTTCTCAGCCATCCAGCCTGGTGCTTTATTACAACATAAGCCTGATCCACTGAAAGGTGAAGAGACTGAGGCCCAGGAAGGTCACCAAGACCCAGGAGTTCCTTCTCCAGAAACTCCTCAGCATCTTCTCTTGTCTTCGCAGAAGAATGTGGCCTCAGGCACCATTCTGGTTGCTACTGATAATGACCCTGGTGACACTGCCACAGTGTCTTCTGAGAAAACAAAAAAGAGATTTAATGATAAATTATCTTTAGAAAATGCAGCACATTTTTGTGGCCCTTTCTTGAAACTCTGCAGTAAAAAATTTGTGCTAATTTAGTTTATTGTAGCATATTAAAAACATACTCTTTGTTTTAGTAAATCTTATCTTTCACCCAATTACTCAGATTGGAAACTATCAGACATACCATTCACACACACCCACACACACATATTTCTGGTCATCTCTACATTACTTTCTTTTTTTTTTTTTCTTTGAATTTTAATTTTATTTTATTTTATTTATTTATTTATTTTTTTGGTCTTTTTGAGACAGGGTCTCACTATGCAGTTCAGGCTGGCCTTGAGCTCACTTTGCAGCCTAGGCTGGTCTCAAGCTCCCAACAATTCTCCTGCCTCAGCCTACCGAGTGCTGTACATTATTTCCTACCACCCTAGTTTAAATTATTATAGTCTTTCTTAAAAAGCCATTTAATGGGATTTTCCTGCTTCCAGCCTGTCCTTCCTTCAGTCTATCCCCCAGATAATAGCAAGGGTAATCTGAAAATGTAGAAATCGTCTAGCTATGCAAATTCTTAAAATAAAGTCCAGAATCCCTAAATTGACCCAGTTTCTTTCTGTAGCCTAAAAGTCATCTTTTTTATTTTAAAGAGAAAAAATAATAAAAACAATGATACAAAATTTTAAACCAAGAGGAGAATAGCAATGGTTAATACATTGTGCACTGTTATCTTCAAAGTAGTAGCTCAGATTACAAGATGTGGACATGAAAATTTGATCAACCATCTTAGCACAAAACTTTCTTTTCAATGAACTAATAGATACCAGTAGTATAACTATTTTAACTATCTATCTATAGATATGTATAGTGAGGATGTATATATATATATATTCATTTCATAATATCTATTCTGCATTTTGGATCTTATTTACTCTTTCAGTTTCTTACATTAGGGAAATAACATGATGTTTACACGTGTGAGTCTGATTTATTTCACTTATATGTTCTCTAGTTGCATCCATTTACCTATAAAAGTCACAAGTTTACCTTTCTTTATAGCTGAGTAGTACTCTAGTGTATGAAAATATCATATCTTTTTATCTACTGCTCTGTTGATGGGTATTTGGATTGTTTCCAAAATTTAGTTATCACAAATTATGCTGATACAAACATGGGTACACATATATTGCTGTGATAGGATGTTTTTATTCCTTCTGGGAAGATACCCAGTAGAGGAATAGCTGGCTCAAATGGGACCTCCAATCCTAGTTTTTTGAGGAACCTCCACACTGATTTCCAAATTGGTTGTACCACTCTATACTCCTACCAACAGTGAAGAAGGATTCCTTTCTCCCCACAGCTCTGCCAACGTTTGTTATTGATTGGTTCTTGATGATAACCAGTCTTTCTGGGGTGAAATGGAATGTCAGTATTATTTTAATTTGCATTTGTCAAATGACCAATGATGGTGAATATTTTTTCATATATTTATTTGCTACTTGTATTGCTTCATCTGGGAAGTATGTATTCATCTCAAAAGCTCATTTTTGGATTTGGTCTTTGAATTTGGGGGGATCTGATTTTTTTCAATTCTTTATATGTTCTAGATATAAGTCATTTGTCTGAAGGACAATTGGCTAAAATTTTTTCCCACCCTGGGGATTTTTTTTAAATAATGGAAAGAGTCTTGCCAAGTTGCCTACACTAGACTTGAACATGAAATCCTCCTGCCTCAACCTCCTGAGTAGCTGGGATTATAGGTGAGCATCACCACACCTAGCAAAAACTCAGTTATACAGTTTTCTAGTCACACAGAAATCTTTTCTGTTCTTCAAATATTCTATACTACCTCTTCTGATATAAGAAGTATGATATAGCGATGAAATAGGACCTACAAATAATTCAAACAATATAAGGGAAATATTACTCCTGACCTGCTAGATGTCTAATATACTGAGTTCATGTTCTCTAAAATCAAAGAATGAATTCTAGGAATAACAGGTTAAGGGTAGGAAAGTATTTATTCAGAGAAAGAAAGCTTCTCTCTAAGAGGGACAGAAGGGGATCCCACGTGGGTAGCCTAGGGAACATTCTTCTCAAGGGAGTTTTATAGAATAAAACCATGAGGGGAGGTGGGTTTAAAGTGGGGTGAAACTACAATTAACTGATAGGATTACAAGTAAAATTGCTTAGGTAATATTAATTAAATGGGGATCAAACGGGTAACCAAGTCACCCCACAAACATGCATGGAACAAACAAGGATTTTCTGGGAAGGAATGGGTTAGGGAGGTTTCGGTCCTCCACCCAAGGTGATTGATGTCTATTTAGATTGATGTCTGCTGTTCACCCCTAGCAGAAGTATGTATGTGTGGTCATTTCTCTTTCTCCTGAGGCCCGACCTTCAACAAATGCACCTCCAACCACAGTTGTAATACGTTCTTATCATCTGCACTGACTCTCTCAAGGCCCCAGCCCTAACTGCCTATAAGATTTCTAAATAACTTAGAATATCTATAACATTTCCCCCTCTGAAGAGGTATCCCTAACTGTGGTTAAGGGAGAATGGGAGTAATTTCTCTATCTAGGTGCTTTGAGCTGAGAAGAGTTGGTATAGGTGTTACCACCGTCCGGGGTCTTCTTGAGAGAGCTAATCTAAGGGGCCTTGGATAGATGTCATGTTGTAGTTTAGTAGTTATGAACTCCCTTCACGAGGTTGATCTAGTGAACCCCTGTAAAAAGTAGTCTGGCACATTTGTTGTTGGTTTCATTTCTGGGAACTCTTGGAGTTTGGCAGCCTCTAGGCAAAATGAACAAATTTCCCAAGAAATGAAGAATGTGTAACTGAAGCATGAGCACTAGAATGGGAAGGCAGGTTGGGGAAAGGGCCATGTCAGAAAATATTCTTAAGGATCTGAAATAGTGATTGTAACCCACTGGCTCTTAGACCTCTCTACAGATGGAGGCTATCTATAAGTCTAATATTTTTGTTGAGTCTTGTTTTAGCTATAAGAGAGTTTGGTGATTTGGAAGGACAATTGTAACTGAAGAATTTAAAGGCTTGTTGAGTTTTTATAGCTTTCATCATAATGCTTTAGCCCCACTAAACCATAACCATGATCAACTACCAGTATAGATGGAAACTGCCAGAAGGGGTCAGCAAATGGAGCTCCTTTTTATATCTAGTTTTTAGTACTGTTACACTGTTTTTATATATCTTTTGGTTACACTTTTCTGCTGGGTGTTTAAAAACCAAGTTAAAATGAGAACTGTGTTAATAAAATTAACTTCCTGCTGTCTATGAAAGTCAGCTAAGTCTCCATGGGCATTACTTTTGGAAGCATGCACAGAGACTCTCAGCTCATCTGTCAGTGTCAGCCATCAGGATTGGTCACAGTCCTGCTTGGCCATGTTGTTTTCTGTGAAAACATGGGAGACTTCCCTCTTTGGCGATCCTCCTTTGACACACTGTACATTTGTTGATTCTTGGCCTCTGGGGTCCAGCAATCTCTCTGATCAGGAGGTTAGATGACTCACCAAAATTGTGGAATCCTCTAGAAAAAGTTCTCTCACATCTTGGGTCCTAGCTGACTTTGGAGGGTCAGAGCCAAAATACTGACTTTGCTCTTAACCCTGTTACCTTTCTAGTTCTGCTTTCTGAACCTCAGTGTTGAATAGCCAGAAGAAAAAATCAGTTACTTTGGTATTGCAGTGGGATCAGTGATCTTAACTATTATAATCTCATCTGAATATCAAGCACTTTGAAATATAAAGCATAGACAGGTGACTGTTATTTCTTACCAATTGTGGGTGTTTTGGCAATTGAATCCCTATAAAATGTTAACAGACAATAATTAGAAAAGTTTTACAGAGAAAACTTGAGATCAAGAGTTGGATAAAAAAAGACGTGGTATTCTTATACAATGGAGTAGTACTCAGCTATCAAGAAAGATTGGATTGAGAGTTTTATAAGTAAATGGACATGATTTGAGACTATACTCATAATTGAAATAAATCAAACTCACATGTGTAAATACCATACTGTCTCTTTAGTGTAAGAAACTGAAAAAGTATGTACGATACAAAATCTACAATGAATACTGTGTAAAGGTAAGAAACTGCTCAAAGATGAAAAGCAATTAGGATAGAGGAAAGGAGGAAAGAAGGAAGGGAAAAGGAAAAAGACATAAATTTGCATACATATATACATAAGATAGCTAAAATAGCTATACTACTGAATGTATTAGTTATTGGAAAAGAACAGTTAATACTCATATGATTAGTTCAATTTTACATGTCAATATCTGCTAATCTAAACAACCCTTTTGAAGATAATGATATGCAATATTACAACCATTGTCAAATTTCTATCATCTTGTTTTGTAAACTTGTAATGTTATTGTATTGGATTTGTTGTTGTTTGTTTGTTTCTTTGCTTTTTGTTTTTCTTTTCTGTGTCTTTTTTCTCTTAAATAAAAAAAAAGAGCCACACATAGTTTGTTAGCATAACAATCATGATATTAACTTTGACACACATTTAAATGTCTCTTTTAATATAGAATAGACTTTTTCTTCAATCATCTCTATTTAATACATAAAGAAGCCCTTATCTAATTTGTTATCCTTTAATGGGTTGTCATTGAAAAAGTCTGTGACACTGTCAGAACTGCTCAGTATCTGAGCATTTCTAAGTGCAGCGATATATATATATAACATACATATCACATAAGCTTTTAAAAACAAGAAACTATCATTTGACTGGTGGTCTCATGCTTGTTTGACAAATACCTCTTATCACAAGTAGCTGGAGCACAAGAGAAAGGCAGATATCAGACTCTTAGAAAAGATTATCTCTTGTAAACAATCCTAGTTTCACATTTTAAAAGACCTGTAAACCCAAAAGCATGAATACATTTAGTACACATGAGATTAGCAATGATGAATGTTATAGCTATGTGGAAAACTTTGTGTCTTTAGTTTTGTGCCAAGAACATCTTATAATAACAAACCTCATTGTTCTACTTTCAGAAAACTTAACCTTTTGATGATAACCAATGTAAACTTATTACAATAATATGCTCAGCAACATTTACTGGATTGTTTATCCCATAAGACGATGGAAATTACTAAAGTCCAACAAGTGAATCAAGACTGGAATAAAATGTTTCCAGGAACCTACTCCTTTATTCACCAAGGGGAGTCCTGTCCAGCAGTTTCCTTAAGCCTAACGGGTCCCTATTTAATTAATTTAACAAATTTTACATGACCTATGAGAACAAGATCATAAAAATTAACACATTATTCGTTGGAGTTGGTGAAACTGAATACATGTGCAGGGCTGTGGCATGGTCCTGACATGGCTGAACTGAGAGTAAGGAGATGCCTTGGAGGGAAGGATGCACCACAGCTGAGGACACCTAGAGACTTTCCTAATTCGCATCGTCTGTTGCTTGGAGGGGTCCTTGAACCCCTCCCAAGTTCCTGCTCAGGTTTCTTGCATTTTCCATTAAGCCCCTTCCTTGTTCTGAATAAATACAGGCTGCCCAGTGGCAGTCTCGGATCAGCCACCAGAGTTATGAATTCTTCAGTGGATCTTGCTCTTCTTGGAGCCCTCAGGTTCATACCACTTGTCTCAGTTATTTGGGCCTTCACTGAACATTCATTTGGGCAGTTGAGGATCTAGGCACAGACTCCAATAGCTCAGACCCTCACAATTATTCTTGACCAAAAGACTCCCAAGTTACTATACACAGACAACAATATGCATTGCATTTGTAAAACCTATCTTGACATCATTTTGATCACCTGGAAGCCTGTGTGAAAGCATGGTCTTAACTCTAATGACATTTATCTATAAGCCAACTTAAGTTATAGACAAATAATTTAAAAATCAAAAAAGCCAAAAGGAAGAAAAAATTGTTGAGCTCAAAAAAAAGAGCTGTAAGTATTGTAACCAGTAACAAATTCAACAGACAAAGAAAATTGTGCACTCAGATGTATTTGACCAAGTTAACAACTCTTCTACAATTTTTAAGTTTGTAACTATAAATAGGCTATTCAGAACATTTTAGGTTATTTAACAGAGATCCCTTGTAATAAGAATCAGAAGGAATAAAAGCTTTCAAACTTGTGAAAGCAAAGACAATTTTTAAGGTGGGTCCTATGCTGACAGTTTACCTGATTAGAATATCCAGCTATCTAGGCTTCTCGTTGTTTTCATAGCCATAGTTGTTGGATAGTACAGCTTATAGACAAAAGTGCTACTTTTATATAGCCACATGTAATTGTTCCTCTACAGGGGCTCATTGTTAAAGGTAATTTTAACTATGTCTAGGGGTGGATGTGCAGGCCAGGTTTGGGTGTAGAAAGAGACCAGGTGGCATTCTTGGAACCAAGTATGTATTCCAAACAGTGGGGGAAGAAGGCCTGCCAAGGCATTAATCTGCCCTGCAGTAGATGACTACATATGACAGATTTTTTCCATTTTTCCTGTGACCCTTGGACCATACTTAGCTATAGGCCTTCCTTTTTAGAGCCCCAGTTAGCGTATCTCTGAGAATAGTGGCTGGCCTGGCAAGATGTTCTGGAGAGAAATCAGGATGAGAGAAGCAGTTTTCTGGGGACTGGGGCTGTGCTTATTATTTAATACCTATTCTCATTTAAAACTGTTATTAAACTTATAAGTTTCCTTAGGAATGCTTTGGTCTATCAATGAAACTATCTGTGTCATAAAAATCAGTCAGTCTGCCTTGTGCTATAAAAAAGAGTCAGCATCATACTTGAGGGCAGAGAGGAGTTAATCTCCAGTTCTGCCTGAGGATTGAAAGGCAGATAAAACTGGACTGAAACTTTCACATTTATTCTTTGAGAGTTTCAGTATTAAATCTAGACTTTTTTTTTTTATATGATCTGGCGATAAGTGAAGTTCAGCTTCACTCTGAAAGGGTCCCAAGGAGGGAAAACTCACCATTCTGGAAACTTGATTCTGAAATACAGCAGTCACAGAGGATTTCCTTGGACCAAACACTGTTGCAAACCATGTTATTTCTTAAGGGCAAGGCAGTGGAGAAGGGACACAGGAGTGGCTTAAAGTATGGCACAATAACGAAGTCCTAACCATCACAGGAATAGAAGGACAATTAAGATCAAGAGCTTTGCCAGGGTGGATCTCTAACCCTTACCAAAACATGCCTCCAGAAACAAAAGTTATGACTGACTCCAACTGTGTTGCCAACTAGAAAATTAAACTAATAATCAAAGAACCTTAATGCTGCTTCTCAACCTTTTGAAAAAGAATGAGTGAGAGAGAGAAAATGAAAGTGTTCCAACTATATTGTTTAGGATTTACTTTCTAATAAATGGCTCTAAGCCAAAAAGTTCTAAAATCCCAGTCTGCAAAAGAGATCTATCATCTCCAGAAACAGACAGAGACAAGTAATAATTCAGAAGAAATATTGGTCCTAGGTTCTAAGACAAAGAGGTTTTTGGGATATTTTGGGTTCCCTATCTGGTCACTTAGGTAACTGCTCTGTGCCTTTAATCCCAGCACTCGGGAGGCTGAGGTAGGAGAAGCATTGTGAGTTCCAGGCCGGCTTGGGCTACAATGCAAGCGCAAGGCCAGCCTGAGCTACACAGTGTGACCCTGACTCAAAAATCCAGGGCTGGGAGTTTGGCTCAGTGACTTAAGTGCCTGTCTGACAGGCGCAAGGTTATGAGTTCAAGCCCTGGTGCCGCAAAAATAAATAAATAAATAAATAAATAAATAAAAAATAAAAATAAAACCACTCTGAATATATGTGTTCCCAGGTATCTGTAATACACTTACAAAATTTACAGATTAAAGTCTGTACCCATTGTGTCTCATTAGAAGTCAATGTTTGATTTAAGCATAACACTACATCTTTCCAGCCTCGCTCATAGGTCTGAGTAAGTCCTTTAAAGACCTCAATGTACCTATCAGGGTCATCTAAAAATTTTCCTAGATGTTGCTTGATCTATTTTAGGTCACTGAAAGAAAAGGACACATGAACTTGGGTGGTTCCAAACTCTCCATTTACTTCCTCTAAAGTATATTGTCCTTGAGCAGCTTGAAGAAAATCAGCTAAGGATGGTACAGCACCGTACAGACTTTAATTATGGCTGGCCTACAAGCTCCACCCTCAGGATTCAAGGGGCAAGCAGGGTAAGCCTCAGAGTCAGTCATAGTGGGCAAGGTTTTGATTCAAGTTGCCTTGGAAACCTTGTCCTCGGGTTCTGTAATAGTGAATGTCTTAAGAACCAAAAGGGTCTGGTTTTCTTGTTGCTTACATTTGTATTTGAACGCAAGTAATGATTATTTCTTAATGCAAAGAAAATCTGAACACAAGGCATTTCTGACCATTTTCCTCTTTCTTGCAGTGTGATTCTAGTTGTGAAACAGCATCATAAATCAGTACTTCTCTCTGCATTCTATATTGGCTCTGGAAAGGAACCAGAAGATAGACCAGATAGGACTAGCCCCCTTTTACAAGTTCAAGACTATCTTCCTTGAACACTCAGACTCCTAATTCTAGCAGATGTTTCTGAAAGCACAAGCTACAATTGATCCCAGTTGTAACAGTTTAACAAAGGAGGCATTGCTAGCAAACCAATTGTCAAGAGATCTAAAGCACTGCTTTCCAATTGTTTGAAAAAGAGTGAAGGCAAATATCAAAGAGTAACTTGGAAATAGTTGGACTGATTCTCAGCCTGTAAAAGAGATCACCTCTAGAGACAAATAGAATCAGGGAAAAATGAGGCTTAGAGAAATCTTGCCCTGGGCCCTAGGGTAAACGAGCCTCTAAGACATCCCCGTTATCTACCTACTAACATTTTTTAGGAGCAAGACAAGATTATACTTTTTGAATCCATTCTAAAATTTCTCTCTCTGAAGCTCTCAAGTTAAAATGACAGCCATCACCTGGCAACCATAATTCACATGTGAGTAAAGGCACATTTATCAGTTTTCTACACACAAATGAAAGAAGAGCAAGGATGACTAAAATCTCTTTCTTATTCTTAGTTAGCATAAGCAAGGCACAAATGTAAATTGTTACCCTGATAGCTATTTTCCTCCATGAAAGGCAAACAGTTTTTGCAAGCTGCCTCAGCCTGATTTCTTGGGAGGGGAAGTCTAACAATAAGATGGTTCTAAAGTTAACCCCCAATGAGTTGGAGAAAAATTTAGGCGTAGTTTATAATTTACTAGCAGAGTGAAAGTTGTGATAGATAAATGGAGATTTTTTTCTGCTGGTTACCTAGTCAGGCTGTCAGGACCCAGCTTCCACTGAGGAAACTTTGGCTATCTGCTAGAGAATAGCCCTGGCATGAACCCTCAGTTTCCCTTTCAGATTCCACTAGTTCCACACAACTAGAGATTTGACTCCAAACTACTGCCTGTTTAAGTTTTATAAGGGATACATAAAGGCCTAAGCTGTCTAAATCTTCCCTAAAAAATCACAACATAGCGTTTTACAAGTTTACAGTAGAAGTTTCAAAGTTCACAACTTAATGAAAATAGCGTTTTCCTCCCCACACACATGAATGATGAGAACCAGACTGGGGTGGGGGGGCAGGAAGTTAGAGATTCTCCTTTGAATTAAATGTGTTTTGATCCCTTAAATGTTGTATTTGGGAAATACAACATTTAGGAAATACAAATCCTTCTGGTCTCACTCAGAAATTGGTTCTTTCCACAGGGTTTCAGGTTTAGACCCCTAAGGAAGACTGTTTCCCAGAACACTTAAGCAGGTACACACTTTCACATGTGGTCTCCCAGACTGGCAAAATTTTGATGTCTTATCCGACCCAGAGATGGGATATGTGTTTCCCGTCCTCAGAGTTAGCAAGTGCTTATTCTCTACAGGATCAATTTAAAGGTTCTTAGTTGTTGGATAGGAGGTTCCTTGCTCTGTAACATCACGTGCCTCCAATAAAGAAAAGTATAAAGTGGATGAGAAATATCAGAAATGAGATCAGAAAAAGAAATCTTCTCATGCTCATGGTGAATTATTGAAACAACTTGCCCATGAGTCATCACTCTCAGCCTGGAAAGGCAAGAATGAGGAACCTCAACAGCTAAGATTGCCTTCTCACCCGCAGAAGATCAGACCAAAAAGGAAACTGAGGTAGAATGGGCTCAACATTTCCCCTAGAGTATAGAAGAGCTATCAGGACCAGTCTGTCTCAGTGAAACTTGTCTCCCAAGTCTTAAGAACAGTCACTGACCTATTGTCTTTTAACTGGAAAAAGGGGGGTCCTATGATTTATTAATAGGCATGTATAAAATATGAACTAGATTTCATAAAAAGACTCATTTTACAGCATTTTGTATCAAAGCTAGGGGATGCTCCTGCATTACTCTTTTGAACACTGTTATCTAACAGGTCAAACAAGAAACACCAGTAGATTCAACAACTAATCCAAATGCAACATACAAATGTACTATCATTTTTAACAAAAGACAGTGGAAATAAGACACAATGCCTAATCAACTGACAAAGACAAAGCATTAAATTCAAGGCATAGGCAATTGACAAAGACATACTATTTAATTAATTAATTAATTAATTATGGCACTGGGAACCAAATCCAGGGCCTTGTGCATGCAAGGCAAGAGCTCTACCCCTGACTCACATCCCCAGCCCAAAGACATAAAAGTTTAAAGCACACACAGTTGACAAACAAGGATGACAATTTTGATCTCTAAAACACTTCACAATCCAGAATTCCTGAAACAAAATCAACCTCTTACTTCTGTCCAATTATCTCAGTGGAACCTCCAAATGATATGGGGATGAAATAGGACAACAAATAATTCAAATAATATAAAAGAAATATAACTCCCAACCTGCTAGATGTCTGATACACTGGGTTCATGTTTTCTAAAGTCCAAGAATGAATTCTAGGAAAAACAGAGGTTAAGAGTAGGAAGTATTTATTGAGAAAAAGAAAGCTTCTCTCTAAGAGGAACAGAAGGAGTATCCTACATGGGTGGCCCAGGCAATTCACTTCTCAAGAGAGTTTTATGGAATAAAACCACGAGGTGAGGTGGCTATAAGGTGGGACAAAATTATAGTTATCTAATAAGATTACAAGTAAAATTACTTAGGTAATATTGATTAAATGGGGATCAAATTTGGGAAGCAAGTGACATAGCAAGCATACATAGAATGAACAAGGGCTTTCTGGGAAGGAATGGACCAGGGAGGTTTTGGTCCACTACCCAAGGTGATTGATACCTATTTAGAATATTAATCATTGCTGTTCATCCCTAGGGGAAGTATGTTGGTGTAACCATTTCTCTCAGTCCTGAGGTTTGCCCTTCAATGAGTTCACCTCCAGCCACACTTGTAATATGTTCTTATGTTCTGCAATGACTCTTTCAAAAGCCCAGCCCTGTCTGACTTCTAAACAGCTTAGCTGTCTATAACACTTCCTTCCTTTGTACTGTTAAATAAAACTCACAGAAGGTGCCTGCATAAGCCCAACAGATCATTCTGAAATGCAATCAATCATGCTGAATTTCCATGTCACCACGCTGTGACTAAAGTTCTTTATCTGATCTAAGAAATCAGGGATAATTGTCATATCCTCCAACAGACCAGTTTTAGCTGACATGATAAGAGAGTTCCATATGCTTCAATCTTTACAGAAAACATAGCTCAGAGATGATTAATCCAGTTTTTGTTCTCTATTTCTGTTTTCCTCAGCCCTTTTCTGTGTATCAAATCAAACTCCTCTGCGTGGCTCATCAGCACACTCTATGTTACGGAATGTGATGTTTCCCAGTTCTAGATTTCCAAATAAAGTCAGTAATGATAGTTAAACTAAATTTGTAGTAATTTTGTCTTTTGAAGGCATATACCCCTCACTCTGCTTCTCAGTTTCTTCTTTGACTCTTCATCTGGCTGAGTCCAACTTACTCTTTGGGTACCAAATAAAATTTCTCTCCCCTGTAGTGTTAACCATAGACCAAGTTACATCACCTGGCTACAGGGTCCTACATATCCCCTGGACTTCTCCTGTCATAGAATTCGTTGCTGGAATCTGTTAGTTAAATAAAATCTATGGGAACCCATTGGTCTGGACTAAACTCGAGTCCAATAACAATAACTCTGTCCCCCACTAGAGTAGGAGTATATCTCTTGTTTTCTGCTGAAGTCCCCACTTAACAGCATATGGTAGCTCTTAAGAAACATTTGAAAGAATTCAAAGGAATTTTTAAATTAATTTGATCATAGTAGTATGCATGTGTGTATCTTCAAAAATTTTTTATCAGTGCATTTTTTTTATACATAATGATCACATTCATCATAGGGATTGGTACCTGAACATAATATGTCATAATTCTGTTTTCCTATTCCCTTTCCTTTTTGACCCTTCTTCCCCTTCCCATTTAAGAAAGCTTTGTTTCCATTTTTCCCTTTCTATTCCTTTTAAAATTCCTTTTCCTTTCCTTCCCTTCTCCCACCCCTCTCCTTTGTTCCCCTTCCCATTTGAACACATTATTCCTATTTCTTAATATCTATCTTCTGTTTTGTGCCTTATTTACATTTTGGATTTCTCACACAAGAGAAACAATGCACTACTTAGACTTGTGTGTCTGATTTATTTCAGTTAACATTATGGTCTCAAGATGCATCCATTTACCTAAAATTGTCTCAAGTTTATTCGTTTTTATGGCAGAGTAGTACACCATTATACAGAAATACCACATTTTATTTACCCATTTGTCTGTTGATGAGGATATTGGTTGTTTCCATGATTTAGCCATTACAAATCATGCTGCTATAAACATGGATGTGCATACAACACTGTGATACAATGCTTTTAACTCTTTTGGGGAGATACTTAAAAGGGCACAGCTGAGTCAAATGGAGCCTGTAGTTTTAGTTGATTTCTGTATTGCTTGTAGCAATTTACATTCTCAACAACAGTGGGGAAGGGTTCCATTTCCCCTCACAGCCTCTCCAGCATTTGTTGTGTGATTTCTTGATGATAGCCATTTTTTTCTGGAGTGAGATGGTATCTCAGTGTCATTTTAACTTGCATTTCTCGAATGACCAGTGATGTTGAACATTTTTAATATGTTTATTTACTGTTTGTACTTCATCTGAGAAGTTTCTGTTCATTTCAGATGCCCACTTTTGAAGTGAGTATTTAAATTTAAGGGATACATGATATATCTTGCTTCTTATATTTTCCCATTCCCTCCTTATTTACTAAAGTTTCGTTTCCATTTTCCCCTTTTACTCTCTTTTTTCTCTTGTCTCTTCTCTCTTTTCCCCTTCCCATTTCCCTTGATTGTTTTCTCTTTTGAACATTTTCTTCCTATTTCTCATCTGTTAAACATTTTGGTCATTATTTACACTTTTGGTTTCTTACACTGAGAAAAAATACCGTATTTAAATGTGTGTCAATTTATTTCACATAAGAGTATGGTCCCCAGGGGGCATCAGTTTAGCTAGAAATGTCTCAAGCTTATCCTTCTTTATGGCAGAGAAATGCGCCATTGACTTTCTATTCTGCTATGCCACCAAATTTGATTATTAATTCTAGGAGTATTTTGGTGGAGTTTTTGGAGTCTTCTATGTAGAGTATCATGCCATTGGTAAATAATAATAATTTAACTTCTTCCTTTCCCATTCATATTTTTTTTATTTCTTTCTCTTGTCTAATTGCTCTGGATAATGTTTCCAGAAACACATTGAACAGGAGTGGTAATAGTAGGGATCCTTGTCTCATTCCCGATTTTAGAGTGAATGTTTTCAGTTTTTAACAATTTAGTATGATGTTGGCTATCATAGATGACTCATCATATTTAGATTAAAAAAACTATTATAATTTTCTTTAGGGTTTGTATCATGAATGGGTGTTGAACTTCGTTAAATGCTTTTTGTTTCTATTGAGATGATCATGTGGTTTTTGTACTTGGTTCTGCTAATGTGATGTGTTATATTTATTGATTTGCATATTTCAAACCATCCCTGCATCCTCAGGATGAATCCCACTTAGTTGGGTTTATAATCTTTTTGATGATTTACTGCATTCTGTTTGCCAGTATGTTGTTGAGGGTTTTTGCATCTATGTTCACTAAAGAGATTAGTCTGTAGTTTTCTTTTTCATTTGAATCCTTCTCTGGATTTGGTATCAGATTAACACTTGCTTCCAGGAATGAGTTTAAGAGTATTGCTGCCTGCCTTTCAATTTCATTAGAGAGTTAGAGGAGTACTGGCATTAGGTCTTCTTTAAAGTTGTCATAGAATTCAGTGGTGAATCTATTAAGATCTGGGTTTTTCTTTGTTTTTGGTTTTTTTAATTACTTCTTCAATTTCATTGACTGATTGGATTATTTAGAATTTTCATATCTTCTTGATTTACCTTTGGAAATTCATATGTATTTAGGAATACGTCCATGTCTTCTGAGCTTTCCATCTTATTATACTACAGCTTCTCAATATAGGTACTGATGATGTGGATTTCTTCAGGGTATGTTGGATTTTGTCCTTTTCATTTGTAATTGTGTGGATTTGGGTCTCTTTTTCTTTCCTTTTTTTTTTGATAAGGTTGGCTAAGCGTTTGTCTATACTGTTTAATCTTTCAAAGAACCAACTCTTTGATTCATTGATTCTTTATATTGTTTTCTTATTCTCAAGTGTATTGATTTCTTCTCGTATCTTTGTCATTTCTTTTACATAACTTTTGTGGTTTCTCTTATCATTTATTTTCAAATTCAAATGATAAGGAATGGAAATTATCCCATGCAAATCATCAGGTTATAGTGCAACAAAACAAATAAACAAAATCCAAAATACAAGCTCCATGTTTGTATCCCAGAAGTCTGAATTTCTAGATTTAAAAAAAATTAGACAAACAAGGCATGCTCTTATAAAAAATTCTCCCAGACTGCGTAGAGAGAAGAATAGGAAGGTGAGGTACTGAACCAAGGGACCTCAGTAAATCCCAAAGCTTCTCAACCTTTTCCAGGCGGCCTCCTGCACAGGGGTCCAGACCTCTCTCTAAGAGATGCAAGGACCAAAAGCAGCAGGCATCTGTGTGACGCTTACTGGACAGAGTTCCAAGGAGACAGTTAGATCCCAGGCGAACGGTCTGCAAGGTGCGTCTGAGCAGATAAAGACAAACATTCTCAAATATTCTCAACCTCAGCTTGGCGAGAATCATTTCTGAGTCTTCCAGATGGAAAGTGTCTGAGAGATTTGCTGAACCTAAAGGGACCATGCAGATTCTTTCTGAATGAAGGACAATTTGGTAGCACTTTGCACTTGAACAGATCATTCAAGGAACAAATGGGTCTTTTCCCAACATTTTGTTACTATTTATAGTCTCTAGAACTTAGATAACCTAGAGATTCATCCTACTGGACTAAGGTTCTTGGTGGAAGGGATTTTAAAAAATTTTCCGTTGGCATCTCTTCACAAGGTGCCCAGAGTAGTGTCTTTTACAAAACGAAACAAAATGGTTAATTAATAATTTAATAAATCATGCTTCTTAGAAGAAAATTCCAGGTCTCAAACTGGAGTCTCCAAGAGAAATATATTCCTCTAAGCCCTGAAGTCTGTGCTACTGCACACTGAAACTGAGAATTCTGGAGAAAAATTTTAATAAAGAAAGCCTAGAAATCATAAATAGGTTATAACAGTTTTACACACCAGTAACAAATGACATATTTTTGTGTAATAACTGCATGAAAGAAAATCCTTAAAATCTGACCTAATAGACTAATAGAACTTTAACTGGAAAGCCACACCATTTTTAGAAATCATGTGAGTACACAAAAGTTAAACATGTTAACTTTCTTTTTATGAACCTCTAACTCACTCACAACTATAAAATAATTGGTTTTTATTTTATTATTTGTTTATTACCTGCTTCAGTGTTTTCTCACTCAACTAACCTTCTGGAGATTATTTATCATTTATCCTGGAACTCAAAACTACAAAATTTTTAAAAAATTATTAATATATAAGTAAGTACATTTATATAAATACATAAATAAGTATACCAAGTTTTTTTTTTTTAAATGAAGAAATCTCTGCTTCTAAATTTTCATAAAAAGATTTTTAAAATAGAAAAAAGAAAAAAGAACCTCCAGTAAATTCTGTGACTAAACCACTTGGGCACCATTTGTGAAAAATTACTTTTACAATGACCATATTAGAGTTTGAGTTCAGGAAAACACACTTTTCAGAAAGGAGGTTTGGGAAGTCTGCGATGAAATTGTCTCTCTTGAAGCAAACAGTGTCAGGATGTTCCACAGGTGTTTATGCAGATTCTCAGTCTACACCTCGGTTTCTCATTCCTATAGATTAGGCATCCCATTTGTTCTCATGCTTCTTGGGCTCGCCCCTTTATAATTGACAGGTCTCATGATATCCAAGTCTTTGGAGGCTTTGTCTGGGCAGGGGAAGGGGAAGGGGAGACCCACTGTTTGCAAAGGGCTTTTTCACAAGGACCACATCTGCAAAGCCACTGAAGTCACAGAGGACACTTACTTAAGCAGACAAGAGCCATTCTGGGATGAATATTCTCTCACTATAACTGGACTCCCCATTCTTACTTCTGGGGTTGCTAAAAGTAGTATTTGCAATTGTCCCAATACTGGTTTACAATTTGTTTTACAATTCAGCTTTGTTCATGTTTGCAGGCCTGTGACAGCTCCTGAAACCCATCTCACTGCCAAGAATACCTGTTGCCAGATCCATTGTCTGACCACAATCCAGCTTTTCAGATATTGGGCAAGATCTGATACCCAACTGAGACGCTAGTCACTGACTGATCATAACGCCGGACTGTTTCAAACAAGTCTAATCATGCAAGAGTGCAACAGACCACAGTTTTCAAGTCTGTGGATGACAGAAAGCTAGAAAAGATGCCTAGTATGATGGAGAACTTGAAAAGTTTTTCAAGAGCCTAGAAGGTTGGTTTGAGAACAACAGAGTGAAATTTAACAAGCCCTGAGTTTGTGTTCCAAATGCCATCTCATAAACATATATAATAGACAAAATGACTTGGCTATTTTATGTAAAAACGCTTGTACATTTTATTGATTATAAGTTCAGTGTGATGCGACTTTGTTGTTCTAATGGTTAATCTCCTTTGGGTAGCATTAATAGGATTATGTTCAAATTACACAAGGCAATAATCCTAATATATACATCTTCAACCGGTCAGGCAATATCTGACTACTCATGTGTTACCTCCATTCAACAAAAGGGCCATTACTAAACACAGACAACTTGAAAGGAACATACTGGGATAGAGAGGTCTGGGCTTTTCAGGACGTAAGGAATTTCTTGACAACTGTTTAGCCACAGCAGTGACTCTAGCAATTAAAAGTCTTCTGTTTCAACTGATAAATCAGTTGGCTTAGGCAAAGGTGGGGAGTATGAACCCTAATGACACAGACAAGGCTGCCAGCGAGACGAGATGCATAGGTATGCCTGAGCTAGTTGTTTATCTCTGGCACCTACTCTGATTCTTTGGTTCCCATAGTGTACCAGCTTTAAATATTTTGAGTATCACCCCTGGAAACAGGAGTGTCTCATTGAATCCAAGGTTAGGAATACAGCTGTGTGAGTTGAGAAAGGGCTTGAGCCAGGAAATGGAATGTCATTGGGAAAACTGGTAGTATTGGCTCTCTTCTTCTCCCTCCTGCTTCATTCTTTGTCTGTGTGAGACAGCTTTCTCTAGACCCTGGTCCACTAACCAGAAGCTGCCTTTTCCTTAGTCCCAGTTCCACATTGCCAATAGAAAGGATTCTACTTGGTGTAGCATGGGTCAAGTGACTACCTTCTCTCTGTCACCTACGGCCAAGTGGCTGAAGTATCCTAGTCAAACATGACTGTTGAAACCCTCCTCTATAAATTGAAAGGAGATAATTAGTGCGATCATTCTGTGGCAGGAAAATACCCCACAACTTTTGACAGCAGTTCGTTCACTTCGTTGGATGTAAAACGCCCCTTTAAGAACCTGGACAAACTGAAGGTTTCCTCTACACAAGAACACACACATGGAATTCTGTTTATGCTTTCGAGTGATTCCTAGAAACTTGGAATGCATCTCTTGGTTCTAGAATTTAAAAAATAATAACTTAGAGAGTGAAATGCTTATGAGAGAAAAAGAGCTGAAGAACTACTGGAGGAGGAGATTAAAATATGTAATACATACATGGGTTAAAAAAATTACAGAATGTTACATAAAAATGAAAAGTGTGGTTCTCTTCAGACATAGTGTCATAAATGACTCTTACTTTGGTTGTGTGTGTTCATGTTTTTCACTAGAACACAGTAACTTTTATAATCAGATATAACATTTTTATTTTTATTTATTTATTTATTTTGCAGCACCAGGGATTGAACTCACAACCTCGCGCCTGTCAGACAGGCTCTTAAGTCACTGAACCAAACTCCCAGCCCTGGTTTTTTGAGGCAGGGTTGCACTGTGTAGCTCAAGCCAGCCTTGCGCTCGCGTTGTAGCCCAAGCCGGCCTTGCGCTCGCGTTGTAGCCCAAGCCGGCCTCGAACGCGCAATGTTCCTCCTACCTCAGCCTCCCGAGTGCTGGGATTAAAGGCGTGTGCCACCACACCTGGCTAGCATTTTTAAAAGAAATGAAATTTTTGGTTTTTCCAGATAAAGTTTAAAACAGAGGTTGAAACTGACAAGAACACAGATTTTGACTCAATGATTGCTTAACAATAATCATATCATCGCTTCAGGCCGGTGATGTAACTCAGTGGCACAGTGCCTGCCTGGCAAGTGTGAGGTCCTTAGTTTGATTCCTGTCAGCAAAAATAAATAAATTAATTAATTAATTAAAATAAAAATTATGATATCATCCACTAATCTACCTTTGTCATCCTATAATCAAGCCTCAAACCAGAAGCCAACTGTGCTAACACATAAGTCAAAGTATATCTGTCTGCTCCAAATCCTGCACAGACTTCTGAACTCAGAACCAAACTCCTTGTGTTGGCCTACAAGGTTCCACATGATCTGGTAACTTCAGTTGCCCGCTTCCATCTGAATGAATTGGATCAGGACCACGAGACCAAGGCAGCATTCCAAAACACCCCTTAGTTCTCGTGCTTCTAAAGTTTCAGTTTCCCCAGACTCACAAGCTGCCTGTCCAAGGGTCACTTCCTATACAAGCTGCACAAGCTGCTCCCTTAGAGGCCAGTCATGCTGTCTCCTCCAGCTTTCCCCATTGGTTGTACACAAATTGCCATCTGCCCCCTTAAAGGACAACCATTCCAGCCCAGATTCAGCTCCTCTTCTCAACATCTGCCCCCTTCTAGCCCTATAAAACCCCCAAGTCTCTAAGACAAAGTCACCATGGTCCTCCTACTCACTATCCCTCTTAGGTTTGTTTTAAATAAACCTGAGCTGACTCTTGAGCTCATGCCTTTGTTTCTCTTTTTTCCTTCCATTTTCCTCTCACCCTCCTTTCACTCCCAACTGAGGCAGAGTCTGGGCACAGTGACCAGGTAGCACCTGGCACTCCTTGGACTACCTGACCGGGGAAGGAAAGCCACACTGAGGCAAGGCTGAGCTTCTGGGTTCTAGCACCACCACCGCAGCCATTGTTCACCCTCTGTTCTCTTTTCTTCTTTTTCCCACAGGACTTCTCACTTTAGAGACATTAATGTAAATTGCTTTCTTACATTCCTATTATGTTTCTCCTCACTGGATTGTATGCTTCAGGAGACAGACAACTTGTCTTTTCTCTTTTTAACTTTTGTCTTTTTTTTTTAAAGCTTTTTTGCTGAATCCCAAGCACTCAGAGTGGTACTTAGCAAAGAGTAAACACTCAATGGACAGATGCTGGAGGACAGAAGGGCAGGTGGGAAGGAAGAGTAAAGGAAACAGAGAGTGGGGGTGAAGGCTTGAAGAAGTCGAGCAAAGAAGAAGACAATTCCACAGCAAAGGAATTTCCAAGATGAGGGAGAAGTTTGGCTTGGACAACTTTAAACTTCTATTGCTAATCTAATATTGTACAATGATAGGACTCTTCCGATCTGCTCCCATAGCCCGGGTCCTTCTATTTATTTTTATTTTTATTTTGAGACAGAGTCTCCTGATGTTGCCCAGGCTGGCCTTCGATGCCTGAGCTCAAGTTACCTTCCTGCCTCAACCTCTTAGCGGGCAGGAACGACAGGCAGGTGCCCTTTCATCTGGTTTTATTTTGATATACTACTTATCAGGTGTTTTAGAGAGCATCGAAGAGAACTAAGGAAGAGAACTAAGTGCAGGTGATGCTAAGTCAAAAGAAAGGGTTTCATTTAACACATGAAATCTCACAGACTGTGATCCCACAGACTGCAAGAACTTGAATGTGGTCTCTTGAGAGACTACAACCAGCATGGCCTCAGTCCTTTGTGGATTCATCTCTTTCCCACAGCGGACCCCTCCTGCTCCTTACTGGAGAGTGACGAGATGTCCCAGAGCTCATCAACTAACTAGAGTGTGTTCAGTTCCAAACTCTTCAAGAACAAATCTAATTGGCTTGACAAATCTTCTCAGTTGTTTTCCCATAGTTCAAGTGGTACCATCAGCTGTCACCAGAGACAACAGCATCAGAGAGTGAAACCGTGACCAGAGATTCCACCCTGGTGGGCTTGGGAAGGCAGGCAGTTCTCAGGGAAGAAGCATATGGGCTGAGCCAACAAACAGACTCGCACGCCAAGGCACCGCCCCGCTGGAATCTAACTGCATTAACATTCTGAACAATCTAATTGCTTTTCCCAAGCAATTTCCTGTCTGGAAGAGGTTGCTGATTTCTTTGAAGCTAAAATAGGCACATCCCTCACTTATAAAAATAATAAACAGCTTTCTGAGAAACTTCGGAGGAAATTTTTCTACCACCTAGAAAAGCACAGTGCAAGAATTCATCTCCCAGAATGGGAGTGGCAGAGCTTTTAACCGGGAACAGAGCTAGCAACATGCTGCAGAATTCTGCACCACGATGACAGATGCACACTGAATTGTTTTTTATTATAAATAAGTTTTTTAAATCAAAGCGTAGCATAAATACAGAAGTGTGTGCAAATAATACATGCTTGGCTGGATGAATTTCCAAAAGTAAATACCCACGTAAGCAGCCCTCAGATCGAGATAGCACCATTATCTCCCTAAAGGAAGAAGTCTGGTTCCCCTCCACTTCCACACACTCAAGGTAACTAGTCTCCTGGTTTCCTAAATTCCCATTTAAGTTTTTTGCCTTTCTTTTTATGTTGGGTTAACTTTTTTTAAAATGACCTTATCAAGGTACAGTTGATATGCAATCAAATACATTTATTTAAAGTACCCGTATTTGATAAATTTTGGCGTATGTACACACCGTGAAACCATTACCACAACCAAGACAGTGAACATACCCATCCCCCCTAACCCCAGACAATCACTGGTTGACCTTTTTTATATTTTTTAAATTTTGTACAAAGGAATCATATCACATGTCCCCTTTTTTGTCTAGATTCTTTCATTCAGTACAATAATTGGGAGACGCGTGCATGTCATGACTTGTATCACTAGCTCATTCCTTATCATGACTGAGCAGAATCCCATTATATGGATATTCCGCATTTTATCTTTGAAGCTGTTAATGGATATTTACTTGTTCCAGTTTAGGGCTACTTCCATCCAGTGCTAATCACACTCGACCCTGCCTAGCTTTAGACATCAGACAGATTCAGGCATGCTCAGAGTGGTATGACCGTAGACCAGTTTGGGGCTACTTAAACTGAAGTTGCTATAAACATTTATGTGGGCATTATTTTGGATAAATATTTGGGAGTGCAATGTCCAGGTCATATGTTAGGTGTATGTTTAACTTCATGAGAAACTGTCTGAATTAGGCGTGGTGGCACTTGTCTATAATTATGCCTGTAATTCCAGAACTTGAATGACTGAAGCAGGAAGATCATTGAGATTTCAAGGCTACTCTGTGCTGGATAGTGAGTTCAAGGACAACCTGACCTACATAGAGAGACCCTGTTGAAAAGAGAAGAAAAGTCCTAATGCCTTTCTTTTTACATTAACAGAAGTATGAGAGTTTTGATTGCTTGTCTCACATTTGATAATATCAATATTTTTAGAAATTCTAATGCATGTGTAATAATATCTCATCACAGTTTTAATTTGCATTTTCCTAATGATTGGCTATTTTTGAGAACATCTTTTGACATGTTCATTATCAGTATTCTTTTGTTCATTTTGGTTTGGTTTATTTTTTTAATTTTAAATTTTTATTTATTTATTTATTTATTGAGACAAGGTCTCACTATTTAGTCTGGGCTAGCCTTGAACTCACTATGTAACCCATGCTGGCCTCAAACTCTATCCTCCTGCCTCAGACTCCCAAGTGATGGGATTACAGGCTTATACCACCAAGCCTATCCTAATTGGCCCAATTAGCCCTATTCTTTTTCAGTTAAAATCTGTGTAAATCTGCAACTGCTTTAGCCAACTTTCCAGTTGCTGAGATATAATACCCAACACCTGCTACTGAAAG
Source organism: Dasyprocta punctata (assembly GCA_004363535.1). Classification (NCBI taxonomy): domain Eukaryota; kingdom Metazoa; phylum Chordata; class Mammalia; order Rodentia; family Dasyproctidae; genus Dasyprocta; species Dasyprocta punctata. The sequence goes on along the minus strand of RJWM01003571.1, from coordinate 42,107 downwards.
AAGAGAGGTCTAATATGGCTTACAGTTTTGAGGGATTCAGTCCACTACAGGCTTGCTCCAAGCAGGTAGAAACAACCTGGTAGAAACTAGAAAACTGCTCAGCTCATGGGAGTGGGGAAGTAGAGCAAGAAAACAGCTCCACAGAGAAAATGGCAGGCAAGGGACAGCATACGACCCCAAGGCCACATCTGTAGACCCTAAGACACATCTGGAAGTGTGTTCCACCAATCCTCCAGGTGGATCCCAAAGCCAATCCAGGGCCAGGAATATAGCTCAGTGGCACAGCACCTAACTGACAAATGCAAGGTCCTGAGTTCAATTCCTGGTATCAAAAAAAAAAAAAAAAAAGAAAGAAACGAAAAACAAAAAGCCAATCAAATTGATGCCCCATCCTAATCACCCCAGTTCCTCACCCCCTCCTCAATCCCTCTCCCTCCCCCTTGCACTTCCTTGGTCATCCCCACGCTGGTGACTGAACTGAAGCCCTTGTATGTGCTAGGTGAGTGTGCTAGCTCTGATCTGGGACCTCTACATTCCTATTTTTTAATTGGGTTGCTTGTTTTCCTATTACATAGTTTGTAGTTCTTTATACATTCTAGATATGGTTTCCTAGACACATTAGGGATTGAAACTAGGGCCTTTATAAATGTTGAGTTACAGCTGTGGCCCTTTCTAATTTAGAGACAAGGTCTCCTGAGTAGCTCAAGCTGTCTGCCAACTTTCAGTCCCCCTTTCTCAATCTCCCTGAATGCTGGGATTACAGGTGTGCACCGCTGTCATTGGCTAGAAATGCTCTTTTATCAAAAGTGTTTTGCAAATATTTTCTCCCAGTTTGTGAATTGTCTTTCCCTTTCCTCAACAGTGTCTTTTCAAGGGGAGTCTTAATTTTAAGAAGGTCTAATTTATCATTTTTTCTATTGTGAGTCATGTTTGGAGTATCATATCTAGGAGATCTTTGCCTAATTCAACATCATAAAGATTTTTTCCTAATTTTTTTTTTCTAAATCAGGTTTTGCACTTAGGTCTGTGATCGGTTGTGAGCACATTTGTGCATATGCTTCACAGAATAGATCAAAGGTTTGGTTGGTTTGTGTCTGTACTTGGATATTCCTTTCAAGATCAATTATTGAAAAGAGTGTCTTTTCTCCTTTGAATTGTTCATGTACCTTTTTCAAAAATCAATTGACTATATTTGCATGAGTCTATTTCTGGACTCTTTTCTGTTCCGTTAATCTGTTTGTCAATCTCGGTGTCAGTACTATACTGTCTTCATCATTGTGGCTTCCTTGTGAGTATCAAAATCAGGCAGTGTAAGTGCTTTAACTTTTTTTATGTGTATGTGTGCCAGGGATTGAATTCACAACCTTGCGTCTGCCAGGCAGGCACTTAAGCCACTGAGCTAGATCCCTGGCCCTATTTTTAGAGGCAGGGTCTCACTATGCAGTTCAGGCTGGCCTTGAACTCACTTTGTAGCCCAGGCTGGTCTCAAACTCACAATGATCCTCCTGTCTCAGTCTCCCGAGTGCTGGGATTAAAGACGCACACCACCATGCCTGGTTTAAGTTTGTTCTTTTTCAGTCATTTTAGTTACTCAAGGTCTTCTGCACTTCTACATGAGCTTTAGAATACCCTTGTTAATTTGGGAGAAAAAAAAAAGAGTTTCTGGGATGGTGTGGTATTGACTGGGAATGTCTTGAATTTATTGATCTGAAGGAAAATTGACAACTTAATAATATTCTCTTTTGATTCACCAACTCAGTATATCTTACCCAGGCCTTTAATTTTTCTCAGCAATGTCTCTTGTATACATAGTTGTCTTAAATTGGGAGTTTTTAGCTATTAGGTCTTTACATTTTTTTCTTTTTTTAAAACTTAATTTTTGAACCGGGCGTGGTGGCGCACGCCTTTAATCCCAGCACTCGGGAGGCTGAGGTAGGTGGAGCGTTGTGAGGTCAAGGCCGGCTTGGGCTGCGATGTGAGCAAGGCCGCCCTGAACTACATAGTGCGACCCTGCCTCAAAAAACATAGGGCTGGGAGTTTGGCTCAGTGGCTTAAGCACCTCCCTAAAAGGTGTGAGTGAGGTTGTGAGTTCAATCCCCAGTACCGAAAAAAAAGTTTTGGGGGGTGGTACATTTTAGATATACACAGTGATCACATTTATCATAAGGAATTTGTACCTGTACATAATATATTTTGATTCTTCTTTTTTCCCCAACCTCTTTAAATATTTTAATATATCTCTTCCTCTTCAAAAAGCCCAATCACACTTATTTTAAGATGTTAGAAGTGGTTGTTTTTCATCTATACACTATTCCTTTTTCTCCTCTTTTTTTCTTCTCTGTTTCATATTGCTACACATGCAGATTTACTAACCTGTAATATCTAAATGTTTAAATATATGCAGTATATTTTTTGTGTTATTAGAGTTTTTAACTCTAAAAATTTGATTTAGGGCTTTCTAATTATCTTCCATATTTCTATTTCACATGCTAAGTCATTCCTTTAGCTTCTTGAACACATGCTAAAGAATGATTCTTTGTTTGTGGTGCTGGGGTTCAAATTTAGGTCTTCACATATGCATCATACAGCAACGATGTTCCCCCAGCCCATGAAGTAGAGTCATTGTAACTGTCCTAATGTTCTTTTCTAATTCTATCATCTGTCTTACTATGGGACGGCTTCAATGGATTCATTTTTTTTCTCCTCATTCGAGGTCATATTTACCTTCTTTGTATTTCGAGTGGATGTTAGACATTGTAAATTTTATGTTGTTGGGTGTTGAATATTTTGTTTTCCCATAAATATAGTGAGTTTTGCTCTAGATCATACTGTAGTTGCTTGAAAATAGGTTAAAGCTCTGTGGTCTTCCTGTTAAGTTTTCTTAGGCAAAACCACAGGAGTGTTTAGTCTCAGGCTACTTTGACACCACGACTGAGACAAATCTGTCAGAGAACTTCCCAGTGCGCTGTTACTTTCTCTGCTCTGGCTGGAGGAGGAGGAGAACTATTTCTAACCTGTGTGACCCCTGATCATTCTGGCCCCCTCTCATCCTTTCCAATGTTTCCTCCCCCATCATCAGGTGGTTTCTTAATCTGCATCTGCCGATCAGCATTCATCTGAAGGCCGGAGATGGACCGCGTGAGTGGGGTCCTCCAGAGCCCTCTGCAGCTCTTTCCCATCCCAGAATCTATCCTGCAACCTCTAATTTATCTTCCCCAAACCCCCACTCCATTTTCTCAACTCAGAGAGACCTTAAACTGCCTGTGCTGTGGACTGGAAAGTCTCTGCATTCAGTAAACTGGGAGAATAGTTGGGTTTTCCTTGTTTGCTTCCTATCTCCAGGTATCACTGTCATTCATTGCCTGGTGTCCAATGGCATGCACATTATTGCTTCATATATTTGATCCTTTCTTTAAAAGTTGTTTTGGTAAACCAGGTTAATCTACTCTCACCTATTCTAGCTTGGCTGGAAGCTGAAGACTTAGATTGCCCAGATCTTAATTCTGGGGATGATTCAAATAACAAGCTCTTTAACAATATTTGCATTAAAATACCATCTTTCATTCTATGAAGAATAGATTTTAATACATAGGTATTAAAATAACTTCTTCCATCCATTTTTGAACTCTTTTAAACATGATTTTGGATTAAGTGATGGTCTCAGTTTTAATGTTACTGAACTCTATCACTTTTTTTATTGTAAATTAGTGCTTTCTGTGATTTGTTTATTATTTGTGTGTATGGTCCTGGGAACCTAGGGTCTCACACATGCTTGGCAAGTGCTCTACTGTTGAGTTAAATTGTCACTAAAACTTTGAAGCCTACAATCCATCTAGCAATGCTTTATGTGAATGTCGTGAAGTAGAGATTAAAATTCTTTTCTTGCCACATGAACACCCATTTAACCCAGCACCACTTTTCCAAAAGTCTGTCATTTCCCTAATGTATTTCAGTCTCAACTCCATCATCAGTGTAATGACTGTATAAGTGTGGGTCTATTTCTTGGTTACCTGTGCGTACAGCATGAACTTCAACTTAAAAAATGGCATCTGAAATGGTCATTTAATAATCTTAAGTTTAGAAGAAAACTGAGTTAAGTATGCTTTGATTTAATAGAATGTTAATGCTCACCCAAAATAGAGAAAATGTAGGTTGAAGTCAAAATAGATAAAGAAGAAATTATTATATCGAATAACTCTAAAGAGACTTTGTTTACATTTCAAACTGTTTTAGCCCAGTTAGTGACCAAAATTTTGAAATATTAAGCTACAAACCACGGTATGCAACATAGACAGTGATATCAAAATGTGTTTAAATTTATTATACCTCTTATTAGTTGCAGCTGAAGTATTTTAGAAACAGCAATGTTTTACTCCTTTGTCAAAAGATTGCTGTCTTATAACAATAAATCTTATTCCAAAAATACTTTCATTCTGAGATTTAAATGCAACTTTCTTAGTTTTTTGTTTTGTTTTGTTTTGTTTTGTTTTGTTTTGTTTTTGTACTGGAGATTGAACTCAGGGAGCATTGAACTGTATCTCTCAGCCTTTTTTGTTTATTTATTTTTTTATTTTGAGGCAGGATCTGGCTAAGTTGTCCAGACTGGCCTTCAACTTCTGATCCTCCTACCTCAGGTTTTCCAGTAGCTGGGATTGGAGGTGTGTGCCACCATTCCCAGTTGGAAATTTTTTAAAAATACAAAAACAGTTCTATCTTTAGGTAATTATACAAAGCACTGTTTTTTACCTTTTGGAATTTGGTCCTTCTGAAGACACTAACCTAACACCCTGGCCTCCAGCACCCTCTCTGCCTGCCATGTTAGTAGCAAGCAGACACAAATCTGGGTTAGTCAGCCATTGGATCGAAGCCCTGCTCTAAACTCCATCATTCACTCATGCAGTAAATATATGTTAAGTGCTTATTATATGCCAGGCACTCCGGTAGGCACCTGGTAGGATGCAAACAAATCAAATAAATGAAATAGACACGGTCCTTTCCCTCCATCATCAAGTGAGTGAATAATATTATTAACAGGGGAAAGGTACCTGTGATAAATATTCTGAAGGAAAAAGGCACAGGACACTAGGAAAGTAGGGAATATGACTCAACACAGGGTATGAGGAAAAGGTTTCACATGGGAGCAAAGGGTGACCTAGGATCTGAAGGGTGGGCAGAAACGAACCAGCTTCAATAAAAGCAAGGAAGATGGCAGTGTTCCAAACACAAGAAACAACAAGAAAAGAAGCTTGGTAGTGAGAAGAAAGGCCTGTGTGTGCGAGAACTGGAAGAAAGCCCGAGTAGTTTGGTATAGAAAGTAACAGGAGAATGGCAAATAAGGCTGGGTACCCATGGAGGGGGAGGCCCTGTGTGTGTTGGTAACCCAAGTTTAAGATGTTGGTTTGTGTCCTGTGATCAATGGGCAGTCATTGAAATGACATTTGTGTTTTATAATCATTACATTGGCTAAAAAGTGGAGAATCTATTCATTAGGGGAAAGAGACTGTAGACACACATAAATATATGACTAGAAACCCAGAAGAAAGCTGAAATAGCTTGAAAAAGGGTGGTAGTACATAGAACTGGATGGGATGGGAAAATATTTCATAGGCAAGCTCACCTATGTTTCTGTGGGTTGGTGAAAAATGATGAGAGAGGAAGGAATAAAGAATGAGCTACTGAGAGACCAAGAAATTGGAGAAGGACACAGATTTGGTGAGGTCTCAGGAAAGATTCATGATTCTGATTTTGCTTATTTTGTGGAGCCAAGGGGACATATAGAGAAAACAGTTGGATTTACAAGCTGGTTATTCAGAAGGGAACTGGAAACTTGTGAAGTATCTGTATGCAGACTGTAATCGATACTATCATGTATGAGAAAGTACAGAATATGAAGAGAGGAGGTCCTAGGGCCAGGAAGAGAAGAGCTTGCAAAGAGAACCAGGGGAACTAGAAGATTGGAAATTTCAAAACTGCAGTGTCTTAGAAACCAAGGGTACTGGAAGTTTTGGATAAAGTATTTATGAAATATGGAGGCTAAAAAAATCCATGTTTGATTTGGTAATGTGGGGGTTACTGGCAATCTTGGCAAAAAGCAGAAAGAAATAGGGATGGTAGCCAGAAAGAAGCAGGCTAAGGAGTGAATGGAAATAAGGAACAAGAGGTTTGACTTATCACTACTAGTAGAAGTCTGTCTATGAAAGAAGATAAAAAGGAATAGAGAATATAAAGGGGTTGTCACATTGTTTGGTTTTAGAAATCATCAATGTTTAAAAGGTGATGGATAATTTAACTCAATTTTCAATTAAAACTGAAGTAAGCTGTAATCCATGGCCTACAATCCCTTTCTCAAATAGAATACAATTGACTTTCACTTTAATTAGCCAGTAGTTCATTCAGAAGACCAGTGCTGTTGTTAGGGAAGAACTAAACAATCTACAAATACATATCTTCATCAATTTCTTATAAGGTTAGGCTTACTGTAGTTAATTTTAAAGGTTCCACAGTGGTCTTTTTTATGTTGACTCAAATGCAGTCCACTACATAAAGATAAAGTTGGGTATTTTCTTCTCATCCACTGGGACATGGCCAGTGAATGCAAACTTCATAGTTTGCATGAGAAATACAGACCCACAGAAGTTGCTGCTAATGTTCTGGGTGAAGAATGAAAGGGTTATGTGTTCCCAGTCAGGAGTGAGGATGACGGACAAGGTTTCCCCATGAGGTGAGGTATCTTGAGCCATTGCGGGTCTGCCTGCTACTGAGTAAGGGACATTACTGTTATAGACTAAAGAGAAGTGGAGATGGACAGCATACACCTGGTTGAGGTGGCACTGTGGGTGCCAATCCAAGCCATCTCAGCTTAGTTACTGTAAAAAAGAGAAGACATTTCTGGAGTGATGGATACTACAGCATCTGCTGGCTGGGGCCCAAAAGCAAAAGCAGAATCTGAAAACTTGCCAACTTTTCTAAAGATGGTACCCACCAATATGTTGTCAGGAAGGCTGTAGGTAAAGAAGGTAAGAAACCTGGGGCCAGAGCACTCAAGATTTAGCATCTTGTCACTCCACATATCCTGTGACACAAATACCAGCAGTACACAGCTCTGTTAAAACAGGGTACTAAGCAAAATCAGGAAGTGGCTGCAAAGTACACCAAACTTTTGGTCAGAAGAATGAAGGAAACCAAAGAGAGACATCAAGAACAGATTACCAAGAGACACAAACTGTCCCAAACTGTCCTCTTTGAAAGCTTCTACTTCTGAATCTACTAAAAAAATAGGAATTGTTAAAGAGTAACAAATAAACAAGATCAGACTTCAAATTTTAAAAAAAGTAATTAATCAATTGAAAAATAAAAAGGGACAATAGTAATGACTTCTTCCAGTAGAAAAGTTATATGGTGTGTATGTGTGTGTGCGTGTCCCTGTGTGCTGACTCCACAAAATAACAAAATCAGTATCTTGATCTCTTCCTCAGACCTCATCAATCAGATCCTGGTGGTATAAAGCAAAATTTGGGAATGATAGCCCTTTGGCCAAATCTGGATCATCATTTGTTTTTGTAAATAGACTATTATTGCAAAACACACACACACACACACACACACACACGCCACATATATGGTTATAGCGAATAATACAGTACAGGAATTAGTTATAGAGAAGTCATTCATATGGTGAGATTATGGAGAAGGTGAATTAGAATGAAATCTAAAGTATTCATTGAGGAATTGGTCTTTGATAGGCTGAAAGAAATTTCTTGTATTTGCCATAGAAAGGAGGTAGAATAGGAGGGGTTGAGAGGATAGGTAGATTTGATGCTTGGTGGCTAGAGTTTAAAGGAGATTTCTTTCAAGTACTTTTATTTCCCAGGAAATCAACAAGAAAAGATCTCCAACTGATAGGAAGGGGAAGTGCTTACTAGAGAAACAGATTTAACGTAAGATATACACATATATAAGAATTTACAAGATTGGCTTATAATGGCTGCTCAGAGTCAGATGTGGAAGAGCACGAAAGAGCTTTCTGCACCCTGGAGGTCTGAAGGAGCCAGCTGAAGGTCTGTAAGAGTTTGCACTGGAAGGCTGAAGAGTATCAGTAGAAGCCAGGAGACAGTGTCCAAGGTACAGGCAAAGACAGGAGCTCTGCCAAAGAAACAGAAGCAAATCCTACTTCTTAATTTCCTTTTTATATCATTCTGGTGACAATCCTCCCTATGGTGGGTCTTCACACCCACAACTATGCTAAGGCAATTTAATTGGGTGTTTTGTACTCAAATTGACACAATCAGCTAATTATTACAGGAAGTGTTTAGAGACTTGCTAAAGAAGTCTTAAGAGTTATTGTAAGTACTATTCATAATAGCCAGAAAATGGAGATAAACTGAATATCCATCAGCTGATGATTTTAAAATGTGTTATATGCTATAATGGAATACTGATTAGCAATTAAAAAGGATGAAGAACTGATACAACATGGCTAAACCTTGAAACCATTATGCTAAGTGAAAGAAACCACTCATAAAAGGTCATAAATTGCATGATCCTTTTTATACGAAATGTTTGAAAGAGGCAAATACAAAGAAACTGAAATATTGGTGGTTGTCAGAGCATAGGATGAATGGAAATCAGGCATGATTGCTAATGAGAATGGGGTTTCTTTAGGAGGTAATGAAAATTTTCTGAAATTAGTGGTGTAGCTTAAAATTTTCTGAATATACTAAAAACCACTGAATTGAACACTTTAATAAAAAAGGTGAATTTTGTGGTATGTGAATCATACCTCAATAGAGGTAACACATTAAAAAGAAAATAAAAAAGAAAGTAATTGCAGAGAATAGATAAACTTTCCAGATGAAAAAGCAGGATTGCCAGATACTGAGGTGTGAATGTTTGTATTCCCTAAAATTCATATATTGAAATCTATTCCTCAAGGTGATGGTATTAAGTAGACTTGGGGAGGTGGTTAGGTTATGAGGGCTTTGCTGTCAATAGTGGGGTTAGTGTCCCCACTCCAGCTCCTGAGAATTGAACCCAGGATCTTCACACTGAGCTGTATCTGCAGTCCTCCCACCCCTTTTATTTTGAGAAAGGGTCTCTGTAAGTTGTCCAGGCTGGGCTTAAATGCCCACTCTTTCTGCTTCAGTCTCCAAGAGTGCTGTGATAACAAGTGTTTATCACATGCTCAGTAGGATTTGTATTTTTATAAAAGTGGCCCAAGAGAGCACCATCCCTTCGGTCATGTGAGGAAACAGCCAGAAGGTACGATATATGAGGAACAGGCCTCCTCCAGTTCCTCATCTTCTGGTGCCCTGATCTTGGACCTTGCATTTCCAAAACTGTGAGCAATTAAATTCTGTTGTTTATAAGTAGCCCAATTTAAAGTAGTGTTTGTTGTAGCAGCCTGGACAGACTAACTTTACCTGAACTATCTGGTAAGACAGCAGAAACACCTATGAAGCTAATGAACTTCACTTCAGGGTCTCTCGTTGCTCAGTCCTAGAAAGTACAGAGAAGAATGCAGGGAGAGATAGCATGTCCCAGTTGGGAAGTGTGATGGTTGATCTTGATTGTCAACTTGATGGACTGAGAAACACCTAGGAAAAATTAGTAGGGCACATTTCTGGCTATGTCTGTGCCAGTGTTTCTAGAGATGATTAACAAGTGGACAGCAAACTGATGAGGAGAACATCCTGGATATGGGCAGCATCATCCAATAGGGTGAGGATCTAGGAGGAACAAAAGTAGGAGTAAGCCAGCTAGCACAGGCTATTGGCTCTCTCACCTTCTCTGCATCCTGTTTGCCATGAGGTAAGCAGGCTTCCTCCACCACATCTTTCCACATTGAAGCTTTCGCCTTGCCACAGGTAAGGAGTGACCCCAGTCAGGTCCACAGGCAATGGAACCAGTCAACCATGGACTGAAACCTCTGAAACCAGGAGCCACAATAAATCTTTTCTCCATTAAATTGTTTATTTCACATATTTTGTCACACCAATGGAAAACTGGATGACAACATAGGAGGAAACACCAAGCTGTACTCAGGAACTTACGCATGTAAGGATTCTGTAAATCACCTATAGATCTCAGAAGAAAGGCATCTGCCTCTCAAAGTCTTCAGGAACTTGTGGGTGATTTATTTTCTCTTTCTAAATTTTTGTCCTAATTTTGTAATTGCAATCTCATATTTTCTTTCCTTTTTTTTCTTTTCTTTTCTTTCTTTCTTTCTTTCTTTCTTTTTTTTCAGTGCGGGGGAGTGAATGTAGAACCTCATATATTCTAGGCAAGTGCTCTACCACTGAGCTGTTCCCCCAGCCCTGTGTATTCCTTTTTAAAAAAAGGATTTCCCAAATTGTATAAACTTCAGGCCACAGAAAACCAATAGGAGCAAGGATGATCTGTGTAAGATCTATGCCTGTAGATAGTTAGCAATCTATTCGAGGACACTAACGATGAATCAATAATGATGCTGTTCCTGTGGCTGCTTGGATACAGAAGACAGCAGAGGCAGGTTTGTCCAGAAGTGGGGTTTTTGAAATGGAAACACATTATTGGAGATGTGGACTGCAGAATTTAAGCTGGAGGAAGGGAGTGGATTCTAAGGAACAAGGAGATCTGACAGATCATGAAAAAAGAGGCGTCCATGGGCTAGAAAAGGTGTGAGAAGAATGTATAGGGAGAAATAAAAACTCAAGATGGGAGACATGAGGTTGAAGTAGGGTGCTGGAGGTACCTAAGAAAGTCCTCAGGGTTGACCGAGGTGATCTGATGATCACAGGAGATAACATGGTCATTCATTTGCTTTCAGGCAAAGTCTAAACTTGAAGATCTCCAGAGAGCTGCATGACCTGCTCTTTGCCTGCCTCTGTAATGTCACATTATGTGACATTAATGCTAACAGCTCTCTCACTCCAGGCTTCTTGGCTGCCTTCATTCTGTTCTTTAGAGGATGCCTCTGACTGAGGACCTATGGGTAGTAGTTTTCTTTGGTCTGGAAAACTCTCTTCCAGGCCAGGCCCTCTTTCTATTCTGAGGAATCAGTTTAAAGTCTTTTCCTCAGAGAAGCCTTTCCTATTCCTTCTCCTCACTTGGAAATGTAGATCCTCTAATATATGCTCAAACCAGACTATATTTCCCTTCTAAGCATTTATCAGCTATATTATAGACATTATGGGGTTAAATAGCTATAAAAAGCTTTTCTCCTGGATAGACAAGGGCTGGGACAAGTCTGCCTTTCCTCTCCATTGTATCCCAGGTCCTCGGGGACTTGCAAATACTAGACATTCCATAAATATTTCTAGTATGAAAATATTTTAAGATATTTAGATGTAATAGTTTTTCCCAGCATAGTTTTAGTGCCTACAGACATAAAATGTTAGATTTACACAAGGTCTAAAAATAGCATATAATATAAAAATAATGCAGAATTCCTCTCTAAAATATGATCTATTTTTGGCCTCACCTCAATCCTGGTTTGATGTCTAGAAATATGAGTCTAGAGCAATGCAATAGAAGTTAGGGACATTTCTCATGAAGACTTTTTATGCAGAAATGAGATAACTGCATGCCTTAATTGAAATAAAGAAAAATACTGAAAATTCCAAAAGCCAAATAATAGACAATATAATTTTCCATTTTAAAAGGACTTTACGATAAGCATAAAGAGATGGGAGTGGTCCCTCCAGTACATAGGGATGGTCTGTCACCAATCTACAGCCTAATTTCAACTGATAACATTTTCAAACACAGAGGAACTCCTACCTATGAGTGGTGTATTAATACGGGAATGACCAAGGTTATATTTTCCATAAATGCTGATAATGATCTCTTCACATTTTGGCACTTTTAACTGATTACTTATTTTCTAAAATTTGTTTTGTGGTTTCGTTTCCAAATACGTTGAAAAATACAGTTGTGTTATAGGGTCATGTCACAGTCAGGTGCAGGTATACTAAACATGCTAAAGCCAACGGTTCGCTACTCAGTTGCAGAGTAGCCCTACCAATGCTAATTATTAATGCTTTGATTCAGTGTAGAAGTACACTATGGGAGTGGAACATAAATACAACAACTTCTTTTGGAGGACTTAACAGCATGATCTGTGTTCATACACAAAAAGAATCGCTTTAGCTCTTGGCTACCATAAAAATTATAATTTATTGTGTTAATTTTTTTTTTTTTTTTGGAACCGGAAATCAAACTCAGGACTTTGTGCTTGCCAGGCAAGTGCTGTGCCACTGAGCTATATCCCTGGCCCGTGGCTTGTGTTCTAAAAAGTCTTAAAATTCTATGATAAACCACAGACAGCAAAACCCTCCAACATTTACCATGTGTCTAGCATTTAAAATTCTATCATTTTTCATTTTCAGTAAAATTCTGCAAAACTGGTATTATCATTCCCATTTCACATACTAGGAAACGGAAGCTCAGAGACATGATATAATTTATACAAGGTCATGGCCGCTTCATCTATGATCCAAGAAATGAATCCAGATCTCGAAGAAGCTCTTGTGATACTCAAGCATCTGTCAAAGGATGAAGTTTCTAAACCTTAGTGAACCGGGTCGTTTCTGGTGTACTGTTTATTAATCGTGCTGTTTAGATAAGTTGAAGATTCTGACACTACTTTCTGATAATAACTTCCTGTGTTAGTGAGATACATTTTATTTTCAAGGTATTCTCTGGCTCTCATGACAGTAATAGAATACTAATCCCACGGAGAGTTACTGAATGAGGAAGTCCATTCATGATAGCATGATGGGGGGAAACTCTTGCAACTGTCCCAGCTTACAGCACCGAAGCTTGCACAATTCAGCAACCTCCCTTCCCTCCGTAGAGTTCCCTATTCCCATCTCCAGGCTCCCAGGGCTTTTCATCTGTGCTGTCTATACACTAACCCTCTTGTTGCTTCCCTTTCAGCCCTTCTTCTAATTATTCTGTTTGTTAAAAAAAAAAAAAATATTCTTTTCATTTGTCCAGCAAACACATCTGATTCTCTCTTTACATCTTTCAACTCTGCCGCTGGCTAAATACCTCCCCAGCCTTAGTCTCACCTCAGTTACTCTTTCCTACCTTAAACTGTGTTTTTTTCCCCTCGGGGAACACATTAATCACAATCTGTAGTTCTGTTGACCCTTTGCTTATTATCCTAAGCCCTCCTCTGCACGTATGCAGTGACCTTTGTTTGGTTACCATCGCGGCATCTAATTTCTTACTACAATCTAAAACGTTTTCAACCATAGTGGAAATTCTCTATGAATGCTGTGTTAAAAAGACAATAAGAATGTTGCGTTTAAAAAGGCAGTGCCCCAGGTTTTTTTTTCTTCAGAAATACTCATTCATCTTTTCAGATTTTTAGCACTTTTATCTGATTGCATACATGTTATCTTTTAAATTTTGTTTGGGGTCTTTGTTTCAAATATATTGGAAAGTATATTTCTATTGTAAGATCAAGGTAAACTCAGGTATAGTACAGTAGTTGTTAAACCCAAGGATAGCTTTTCTACGCAAAAACCTCTGGACAGATTTTAAGTAAATACAAAGTGGAAGAAAGAAGCAACAAATGGAGAGAAGGGTGAGCCTTGAACGTGTCCCAGAGCCAGGTCTGATCCAATCCTTTGGGCCCACTGAGCACCCCCACCACGCGGCCAGAGCGCTCCGGGCTGGCCCTGGGCAGCCCTCGGCGCGCCCCTCGGTCCCGCTCCGGGCCGGCGCCATGGCGCGTTCCCTCGCCCTCCGGGTCGCAGCCGTTCAGCTTCGGGGCCCGGGCCGGATTGCAGGCTCTCTCCGGGCGGTTATCCTCTCAGGCTGTCAAGTCCAGGACACCACCTCCCGCTTTGCCCCCCGATCGCCGGCACAGCACAAACTCCAAACTGGCACCCGGCGGAGTCAAGATGGAAACCCGGCCAACACTGGGGCGTCCCTCGCTCCGCCCGCACCCGCGCCCCGGGCTCGCTGGCCTCCCGGAGGCCTCCGGCGCCTTCCCGGACGCGAGACGGTCGGGGGCTGCGGGGTGGCGAGGACCCCGCTCGGGCTCGGGACTACAGATCCCAGGGTGCCTCGGACTCCCGCTCTCGCCCGCCCTCCTCCGTCCCCTCCTCCCCGGCTCCTGTTGTTTTGGCTGGAAGTGCCGCGACAGAGTTTCAGAGAAAGTCTGGGCAGAAACAGAGCCCGGCCCGAACGTGGGAAGGGGCGGAGGCAAGAGAGGAAGGGCCCGGAGGAGGAGGGGCCGCGCCGGGGCCGCGCCGCTCGGAACCTGACGTGCGCCCCGGGGTGGGGGTGGGGGAGGAGCGCGGGGCCGGGACAGCGGGCTCCCTCCCCGCGCGGAGCCGCCCAGCGCCCAGTCCTCCGCTGCTGCCCGTCCTCCCCGGCGGCCGCGATCGCGGACCCACCCTCCGGCCAGCCCGCGACCTCCCCGCGCCCAGCTGCCTCGGCGCCCACTCGGCGGACCCGGACTGCCCCGCGTCCCTCGGGCGCTCTGCTGCCCGCGGGCGCTTCGGGGCTGCCCCTCGTCCCTCGGCTTCCCGGGCGTCGCGGAGGAGTGACCCGCCCTCCCCAGAGGAGAGGGAAGGACAGGCTCGCGCCGGGCGCACCGAAACCGAGAGCGGGCGAGCCGGAGCGGGAGCTCGGCACACGCGTGTGCGCCGCGTCGTGTCGGCTTCGGGAGGCGCCCCGGGGAGGTCCCGTCTCCAGGGGGCGGAGCGCGGGGGACCGAGGCTCCGGCTCCGCGTCCAGGCAGAGTCCCGCGGAGCCCCAGCGCTGCTGAGCCAGGCGGCCGGCGATCCCCGCGTCCGGCCGCGGATCTGCGGAGGGGAGCGCTGTGCGCGCGTCGTCGGTGCAGAGCCGGGTCCCCGGGAGCGCGCCCCCCGTCCCAGCGCCCGGCCCCGAGCCCGGCAGGCGCGCACCATGAGTGGCGGCGAAGTGGTCTGCTCGGGGTGGCTCCGCAAGTCCCCTCCGGAGAAAAAGTTGAAGCGTTATGTAAGTAGAGCTCGGGCGCCCACACCCTCCCCGAGCCCGCCGGCCGCGCGCGGAGCTGGGCTGCCACCCCGCGTTCCCGCCCTCGGCCCCGTTCCCGACCGGCCCCGGCGGCCACTTGGCGGGGAGGCTTCCTCCCTCCACGTTCCCGACGGCCGGCCGGGCGGGCCTCGTCGCCCCCGGGAGGACCGAGATGTCCAGCTGCGAGCTGAGTGCATGGTTTTGTCATTCCTTTTAAGCCGGGGTGCGGTGCGATGTGAAGAGAGCAGCCTTCTTTCTATCTGCATCTAATTATGATGGGGCTGGTGGGTGCCAGGTTTCCTGCCCTGGGAGAACGGCGGAGATTTTTAGGCCTCCCGAGGCTTCCCTTCGCTCCGCGCCTCCTTTTCATTCCCCACCACCACCACCCCGGCCCTTCAGGTGGGTGGCGCGTCGTAGCTAGCGGACGGTGGACCCAAGAAATGCGCAGTGAAGTCTAGCATCACAAATGCGCGCCCAAGGGAAAGAAAGCAAAGTTCTGACGCGCCGTACAGTTTGCTTAGCAGGGTTCACATTTTCGCGGTTTTGAATTGAGGGACATTGGAATTTGGCCCCGGAGCCCTGGCGGTTTGGTGCTGGAGGAGAGCGCTGGGGGCGGGTGTTCGGGCGTCTCGGACAGGCTGTCAAGCCCTGCTGGAGGGGACAGCTGAAGCCAGCAGGGATTTTCTGTGTTTTGCGCTTCTTTTCCCAGGGCACCAGAGTGGCTTAACTGGTATTTCTGCTAATACAAGAATTGATACAAGATGCTGATTGTATAGAGCTGTTAGGGGAAAAAAACAAAACAACAACAACAACAAAAACCCCCCAGAAAGAGCCAACTTTATCGTAGCGGGAATCTTGGGTCTTCGGGAGTCTGAGATCTTATTATTCTCCCTCCCTATCGCTGGTGCTTTTATCAGTACTCCCTCAAAGGAAAAAAAATGACACTTCTGGTCTGGCACATGTTTCTCTAGTGAAATGTGTTTGCAAGAGCTCAATGTGTACCCCCTAAATATGTTCACTACCTGTGCTAATGAACCTGTTACTGAGCTCGGGTTTATCCCATTAGTCACTGTTTGCTGGCATAAAACAGAGTGAACTTCACGGACAACACACACACAGTGAGTTTCTGGTTTCCTTTCTGCCGGAATTTATTATGGACAGATCATTTCATTGAAGGTGTCGGTACTGTGAGTCATAAGCAAGCCCCCTTGAGAGGCAGAAACCTTCCACATTCTGTCTTTGCATCTATCACAGTTTGCCTGAATATTCTGGTAAAGATATTAACTTGATTCCAAAAATTCGAGAGTGGCAGTGTTTCTTTATTTCCAGCTTTTAGTTCTAAAGAGAAGATTGTGTGGGTGAGACAGGAGGGGTAGGGAGTTTTTGTTTTGTTTTGCTTTGTTTTGTTTTGTTTTGTTTTGTACTAGGGGTTGACCTAGGGCCTTTGCATTGGGCTATATCCCCAGCAGCCCCTCCCCCTTTTCTTTTTCAGAGAGGATTTTGCTAAGTTTCCTGGGGCTTGAACTTGGGATTCTCCTGGCTCAGCCTTCTGGAGTGCTGGGAATGCCACACCCAGCTGCGATTGGGTATTTTGTTGAACTGGTGATAATGGAGACTGCATCTTTCACATGGTTTATGGGTTACACAAAAGCCTCTGTGCCCTGTCCTGGGGACCACTGGAAGGGTTAAGAAATACAGTAGGCAAAGGCCTTACTTTTGGGGCTTGCAATGAAATGTGATAGTAACCAGGAAGAAAATAAAAAGATTGTTAAAGAAAGGATCCCCCTAACTAGGGAAAGCCTAAATTGTGTGTGTGTGTGTGTGTGTGTGTGTGTGTGTAGGTAATTTGATATTCACAGTACTTTTTTAAGGAGGCATTATATGTTTTGTAGCAGATAAAACCGGCTAACAACTCAGCTATGCCAGAGGTGGGGTTTGAACCCAGATCTGCCAGACTGACTGGGCTATGAAAGGTTGATGAGTCTCATCTAGTTCATTTCATATGTGGAGCTCACAGGTCATCTCTCAAGGTCCTTTCAAAAATAACTTCCTGTGAGTCTTTGAAGTCTGACTGAGGATGTGAGGAAGAGGCGGAGCTCAGGTGCACTGTGCTAAAGAGATGTAAGACGCAGTCTTTGCCTTCAGGAGGCTTCGGGAGTCTTGGCGGTGGGATCAACAGTGAAAAAGTTAGTGCAGAGCAGAGAGTTTATGACTGTGTCCAAGTTGAGTGGTAAGACTGTTCTATAGATGTTTTGAGGAATGAGCTCAGTGTAGATTGACACCATAGAAATACTCAGCTCCTTAAATTGTCATTTCAGCAGGGCGAATAATAAGCCTAAGAGCTGGGAGGAGGAGTTTTGTTGCCAGGTGGAGCACAAGAGCTGTGACAGTGGAGTGGATGAAGGTGGCCCGGAAGGCAGTGGGCAGGTGGCAGGGTGGGTGGGCGAGGGTCCCAGAGGGTGTCAGGAAGTATTAGAAGTTAAATATTGCTGACCTTAATTTTTTTTTTCCTTGCACTACTGGGGTTTGAACTCAGTGCCCTTATGTGGAACCCCATTCCCAGCCCCTTTTAAACGTTTTGATTGAGGATCCTGCTAAATCACCCAGGTTGGGCTCAAACGTGGTACCCACTTGCCATCCGTGTGCCTTGCAGAGCACCTGGATTGCAGGCCCGTAGCACCCCGCTCTAGTTATTTTAAATTTTATCCGGCAGGTTAGTTGTCCAGAAGATTTTTGACTTTCTCAGATTGTTGAACTTTTGAATGATTTTGCTAAAGTAGTGTTGACCGTGGAAGGTCGAGGCATACATTTCATACATTTCCTGGGCTTGTTTTCTTTCGTGCAGAATCTTTGATTTTATGCCTGGAAGAAATATTGTAGGTTACCTGCTAGGCAAAATGATGCTTAATAAGTTTCACCTTTTAAAAAAGTTAGGGAGGTGGGTACTCAGCACAGAAGGAAAGGCCTAGTGCATGCTGGGTGCGTGTCCTACTACTGGTCTGTATCCCCATACCTGGGTCTTGGGTTACAGCGAGCAGATTCAATGTGAAATAATACCTTTTTTTTTTTTTTTTTTTTGAGATAGGGTCTCTCGATGCAGTTCAGGTTGGCCTTGAACTTACTATCTAGCCCCGGCTGGCCTCAAACTTGAGGCTATCTGTTTGTCTCAGCCTCTTGAGTGCCAAGAGAGAAGATATCTTGCATGCTTAGTACTGCAATTATTAAATGAAACTTCCAAGAGTTTGAGCATCACGATTTTGCTGGGAACTACGTCACCCGAGACTTTGACAGTTGTCCACACGTGTGTAGGCTAGTCCCAACACTGATTAAGATAGTCCTTAAGGGCTCATAAATGACAAAACTTTGCTTATCTTTAAAACCGTCTCAAATTATGGCTCTCAGTGAATTCCATTTACAACTCCCCACCTCCTTTTTTTGGGGGGGGGTTTATTTCTCAGTCACTGGAAGCAGCATTGTTCACTCACAGGTGCGTTTCTCTACTATGGAAACCTTTCTTAAAGAGAGTGAAAGTGACGTAAAATAAAAGAAAATGTGGGGTGCACAGATCCCTATATTCTATTTTCAATTTTTTGTGTATTTGTGAAAGGTTAAGAACGCCCTGTGTTATGTTTCATTCTGTGTAAAGTTTCTAAGTCTGCTTAAAACAAAGGTGAAAATTACCTGTTTTTTCCAGTTTTGCTATTACTGGGTTCCTGTTTGTGTCCCATTCTATTAAATAGCTGCTTTTTACTTTGCCAGGACCCAAGTGGAGTTATTTACAGAACACTGCCCCTGGGGTTACAGAAAGGAAGTAAACTGTTGGTGGCATACGCTCAACAGTGGTGCCCAGATTTTTAAAAATTTAAGTAATTTTTTTAAACTGACGCGGTTGTACCTGTGTACGGCATATAGTGTGATCCTGTGATAATTCAATACGTGGATATAATGCATAGTGATCAAATCAGAGCCATTAGCACTTCTATCTCTACACACATACCTTTCTTTTTGTGGTTACCTGCAAATACTTCTCTCCCAGTTCTTTATAAAATATATAATAAATTACATACCTTGGATTTCGTAAAGTTATTTAAATAAATACTGGTGGAATTTCCATCAGGACTTAAAATTTTAGTAGAAGTCACGTGTTAAGTCTGTAAACAAAGGATTGCTTCAAGCCAGCTGGCTGCCACCAGGGCTCTGCAGGAGGACCGAGCCCGTGACCCGCCTGCAGCCCGGGCGCCGTGCCGTCAGTGTGGGGCAGGTGCGCCGTCTCAGCAGGAGGACCTGCCTCTGAGGCCAAGCAAGGTGGCCTGGTAGCTGACAGCCAGCGTGGGCTCACAGCCTCTGCCAGCTCTCTGGTGCCTGATCTGTACCCAGCTCGGGCTCTGTCCACTCCGCAGCTGTCAGTTAACAGGACACTTCTTGCCTGGACTTCGAGAACACACTCTTGGTCCTGGAAATGAGCCTACACACAGAAATAGCCTCTCCCACTGGGTGGCCACCTGACCTCAGGCATGGAGGAGGGGAGGCGGGGCAGGTGGAATCTCCGCCTCTCCCTGGTTCAGGGGCAACCCAGACCCTGCGCTGTCGCTGTCCTATAAGTCCCTGCTCCACGGTGTCATTGCACCAAAAAGGACTGTCATGTCTGGAAGCGCTTCCACCCCACCCCCTTGGCATTTGCCAGTAGCTGTCAACGGATTCCAGAGCTTTTGCTTACAGTGACTGATGGAGCACCATTATTCTGTTGAAGGGCACTTTTTTCCCTTGCTCTCCTTATATTAGTAAACATTCATTTCAAATTCCTAGTATTTTCCTTTTACCTTTCCAAGTGTGGCAGGGTCATTGTTTCTACTAACAAGATCTTCAACTAGCAATTATGTGAAGCCTTAATAATAGTTTAATAATAGTTAATTCTTTTGCTGTGCCTAGGCTTAATGATAAGTACAGAACTCTTTATATAAAATTTGCTGAATTCTTAACTCTGACTGCTGTCTTCTGGGAATTAAAATCACCATTTGTAAAGTGTGTTAGTTTGGAGGGTACTTTTAGAATTCTGCGGGGTTTTTTAAATTATCTTTTAAAAGATCATCTTTAAACAAAATGAAATAATATGGCAAGAATTATATTTGGATACTTTGGTTGGTAGGTGAATTGATTATTTCAGTGCATTGTGCCATGATTTGCTTAAGAAATATGTAAGATTGGGCTGGGACATAGCTTAGTGGCAGAGAGCTTGCCTAATGTTCCTGGGTTTGAGTCTCAGTAACATGCTCATATACGCACGTACACAAAGCTGGTCATGGTGGTTCATGTCTGTCATCTAGCACTCTAGGAGGCTGAAGCAGGAGGATCACACATTTGAGCTTAGCCTGGACAAGGTAGTGATGTATCGAGAGTCTGCCTCAAAAAAATCTGGATATAGATATGGTTCAGGGCAAAGGTTCTAATTTCAATTCTCATTATCACCATCCCAAAAAGAATTGGAAAAGAGATGTGTCAGGACTAGCTAAAATTTCATATTTTAGCATCAATATATAATACGTGACTAAAGTCTTGATAATTTCCCAGACAGAGACAGTGCGAGGTGACAGATTCAGAGCACTCATGAAGTGTCAGCGCAGAGGCTGGCGAACAGCAGGGACATTGTGAGGTGGGCTGCTACTTTCCTTTAGGAAGATTATGTTTTCAAAAATGATTTGAGCTAGATCAGGTGGCACATGCCCATAACCTGAGTTCTGAGGCAGTTGAGGCAGGAGGATCGCTGGGTGTTTCTAGCCAGTCTGGGCTACTTAGGAAAGAACGAGGAGGGGAGGGGAGGGAAGAGGAGCTGAACAGAGGGGAAGAGGAGGGGAGGGGAGAGGAGGGCCAGTAATTGACACAACCACTGGTGGATTTAGTGGATATATTGTGCTGCTGTGAAAGGAAACCCAGACCGTGCGTCAGGACCCTGTGCTACGATTCACCTAAATCTTTTATATTCTAAGCAATTCTTTTATTCATCCAGGCCATCTACTTGACTTTGCTATGACCTACCCCTGCCACTGCCGTGGGATTATTTGATCATTCTGATCCTCAGTTTCCCTATCCATAAATTGGGGAGGGGCACCCAAGACCTAAATGCTGTTACAGTGGAGCTTTCCTCTTGGGTATTTCTTTGGGTGGGAGGCTCAGTTCCTTCCTTTGGAGGGACTGCATCTTAGTTTATTGTTCATTTTACATAGTTTAGTGACTGTATTAGGAACTGCTGCAGCAGAAGCCTTTGGGCACTGTCCAGTGTTCGTCTTAGTGGGACCTTTCTTTGGCTGTGTTTCTGAGCGGGTGCTATTTCTTCCCCCACACTGGTGCCCGGGAGAAGTTTTTGTAATGTGCCACATGTGGAATGCAAGGAAGGGACGATTGCACTCCCTGCTCTAAAGGAGTTTCTAGTCTGTTTGTGAAGAAGAAGAGCAGTAACCTCAGGGATATTTGCAGGCTTTCATGAGAGATACTGTTACGGGGTCCTGTGTTATGAATTGCCACATGCAGGGTGCAGGCAGTAATTGCCTAGGAGTTCAGATTGAGAGCCCGGGGCATGAGGCCTGCCAGCGGAGACTTCACGTTAAGGGAGGCAGGATTGGAAGGAATGATGAGGACATCCTAGTGAAAAGCAGTGCTTCCGAAACCGTGTTTCACGTGTGGGGTCTGGCTGTCAGCTGTAACTTCCAGTTTGAGAAGTTCCCGTCTCTCCAGTGACCTCAGGCTCTTGATGGGCCCCGGAACCACAAGTACATTTTATTTTTTACATCAAACTGGAGACAAACAGAGCGACCTGTTTGGTCACGTGAACTGATTAAAATTCTGAAGGACATGTGTTATTTAAGATTTCTTTATGTCTGTTTTGAGCTAAATAATTCATTCTGGCAAGGTTCTAGTTTGCAACCGCGAGGGAGCATGTGCTGGTGGGAGGAAGAATAAAAGAGCCTTTGATTCCCGAGCTTCTGAGTTCCAGCAGGAGGCCAGCGCTGCCTTGGGCTAGCGTCTTATTTGGGGACTTTGGGAGCCATCTTAGCCCAGCTGTGTGACTGCCAGCCAGCGCTGGAGGAGGAGATCACACCCTTGGCTCACGCTAAACCCCTGCTGACCGTCGAGGGAGGACTTTCTGTCATTTCACATTCCTCGCCTTAACGTGGTGGTTGATTTCCACCAGGTCGGAGCTCCATCTGCATTGGCTGTTGGATCGTGGGTTGAAGTCACATTTCTGGGACTCCTTTTTCTCATTCTGTCTGTTGACTAAGTACAGAAAACCTATCGAGTCACAAGTCTCTTTATTCTTTCCTTTTGGACTATGCAGCACAAATGAAATTAGCATTTTTCTTTAGATTATTCTGGGGGAAAAGTGATCCATTGTACTGTGGATTTTCATGTTTATTAAATAAGTAGCTTCTACTGCCAAGCTGGTGGCTGCAGGGCCGTTAGCGAATTGTAGGTGACAAATTAGGCCTGTTGAGTTGTGGGGGAGAAGTCATTTTAGCAACTGATTTTTTTTTTCCTTGCTATGCAATTCAGGCTGGCCTTGAGCTCACTTTGTAACCCAGGCTGATCTCGAACTTACAACCATCCTCCTGCGTCAGCTTCCCAAGGGCTGGGATTACAGGCATGCGCCACTATGCCCGGCTAGCAGCTAAATGTTTTGCCTCATTCCAGGCTGGTAGATGTGAGCACCTTCCATGATACAAAAATGCCTTAACGGGAAGAACTTTTGTATTTTGAATAATTCTTTTATTCATCCAGATCCCAAGTCTTCCTTGTTGAAAAGTGCTCATTGCCACAAGCCTAGAAAGTAAAACCTAACTGGATTCTGACCCTTTTGTAGCCTGCTTTATACAAAAAGAGTTAAGACTCTGCCTTGTAATGCATATTTGGTTGTTATCTCTGTTACCCTAGCCCTTGAAGCGCTCTGATTAGGACTTGTAGCTGCCAAGCCCTGTCCTGCAGTATTATCTGGAACAGAAGTTTTCCGTGTGGTTGCTTTTGCAGAGCTGTTGTGTGTGACTCTGCCATGAAGGTGTAGGTCACGAAGCAGCAGAACTTGAGGAAGGGGCATTGTGAGTTACGGTATCTTAAAGTTTTTTTCTGCCATCTAATTGCTTTTTCCTTACCTGTTTGTGTGTATTTCATCAGTGTTGACCGTATTTCTAAACTGAGGCTTCTTTCATTTTTATATACTGGAAGGAATGCCAAACGTGTTAAGAGTTTTTCTTACTGTGTGTGTGTGTTTGCTTCTCAGCTTTTTACTTTCAGTTCATACTTGGCCTAGGTAATTCCCCAAGTTATGTGTTCTATAAAACAATGTCCTAAAAGGGGGAAAAAAACCAAACAAATGGCTACATTGTTCTGTGAATTAAAAACAATATACTAAGAGTCCAAACATTTCTTTTCAATGTAAAAATCTTGGGTCATTTTTGTTTTTTAAAGGAAGAAAAATACCAAACTTTACTTGATCTATCCTGTTCATTGTTTTTCCTTTCCCCCTTTTATTTGTTTTCTTTTGATTTGACTCATGTCGTTTAAATTTTTAAAAGAGAGTTTTATATGTTTTCTTTAAGAATGCTGTATAGGGAAAAAAGCCTATTGTGACGTGTTTTCCATTTTGAGATGGAAGGAGAAGGGCATCTTCTGCTCTGTAGAATGGGAAAAATTGTAACTCGCTTTTGTGATGCCTGGTTTTATTGGCTTTATCCTTGCTGAGAGAAGGTGGCTGTTACATGTGTAATTTTAATCCAGAGGCTTGTTTTCAGTGACATGGAAATACAGGGTGGTAGTATGAGGGGCATGTTGAGAACTCAGCCTATTTCTGTTGTGGTTTTTATTGTTGTAGTTAATGGGCACATTTCCCTGTTGCTCTAAAATTGTTATTTTCTAGCTTTTAACAGTTCATTTGCCTCAGTTAACTTTCTTGACTTTAATTTGTGTCAACATGGTGTGATAATCGGAAATAGGAATAATAATGTTCCACCTGCCAGGTAGGTTGTCTTTCTCTACTAAAATGCAGTTCTTCCTTACTACTGTATTGGGAAATGTGGTTCGGCCACTTTCTGACTAGCAGAACTCCGCCCTGAGATGACTACCTGATTAAAAAATTAAGTGCCTGGTGTGCTTTCTCAGCTCCAATCCATAACACATTCCCCTAAGTGTCTTGGTCTGAGTCGTGCTTGTATCCAAGATTAAATTGCTTCTGCTTGGAGGGGTGACCCCTTGATTATCAGCAGAGAAGCACTTTCATCTGTGGCCTTTGGAACAGAAGTATATGGTAAAATGCTACCTTCCGTGGTTTGAATTCCAATGGTGTTGTGTAGAGCTTGGTGAGAAATGATGACCTCATTCAGCTAGGGAGGTATTATTCAAACCCCTCTACCTTCTGGCAAAGTTATAATTAACCTCAAAGTTATGCAGGAATGAATATCTGGATTTTACAAGTTCTTCCTGAAAATTTTAGGTTTAATGTTTGAAGTTTGAAGAGAAGTTAAAGAAGACACTGAGGTAGTACAAGTGTAAAAATATTTGGGAAGGTAATGGGTTCTTAGTGCTGCTGTTATGTAAAACCTTCGACTTCTGAGTCATCTTCACTGGGTGTATAGGTCACTTATCTCCAAAAAGGGGGCACACAGATGCATGCTGTCCAACAGCATTCTTTTCTCTTTTTTTCCTAAGCAGCCGAATAATCAGGGGTCAGATTTATCCACGTATATTGCTTCAAACAGGAAAAGCAAGCCTGTTATAATTATTCTAGACGATTTTCATTGTGATCCACAGTAACACAGTGTAAGGTATATACACATGATCCGTTTACAGAAAAATTACAACTTCATTTGTCATTCCTGGGTGTTTGTAACAGGATGTCAACTGTCAGAGGACAAGGATAGTATTTGCACTTTGTCTAAAATGAACAGTGTGGTGCCTTGCATAGTGTCTTGAATAGCATGACCAGATAATTGTAGATATCTGACCTTAAAATCATGAATCATCTTGTCCAGCGTTCTCAGTCTTTTCTAATTCAGTTCTCATGTATTGTTTGAAGATCCTTTGACTTTTCATCCAGTCTAACTTTCTGTGATTCGGATAAGAAAAACAACAGCTAATATTGAATATCCTTTTCCCGTTAGCCCTTCTCCACTAAGCAGAGGAGAATCCAGCCTCCTCATTTTACAGGGAATGAAAATTAGCCTGGGAAGACTAATTGATTTGTCTGAGGTCATACAACTTAACCAGCTGCTCCATTAGGGTCAGATTGTCACCTCTCAGGGCAAATAAGTACCTGCTGTGACCAAGGCACTGTGAAGAACTCAGAAGGAGAGGACCAAGAGGACACTGTCCTTCCCTCTTAGAGTTTGTGTGCTGTTAGGGGACAGAGTAGCAGATGTCCAACAAATTACGTTATGACCAGTGATGTGTGAGACAGCATGGAGAGATTAATTTGGGGGCGCTGGAGGCTTAATGAAGGCTGCAGGAGATGTTTCGTCAGGACCTTAAAAGATGTATTCATTTTCAAAGATGTGTCTGGAGTGAGACCCAGTTCCCACGTCTCCCTTTCCCAGCTGGACTCCTTAGTAACGGAAGATGGCCTGGATCCTTTTCCCATGATTGTTCTCTCCTCCTAACTCTCTGCCCTGATCTCTTTGTTGGCAAATCTGGTGGACGCAGTCCAGTCCTTACTTTTCGTGGAACTCCTGAATGTCTTGATGGAGATGACCAACCCCTCCTCTCAGTCCGTGTTCTCTTCCCGACAGGCTGTGTTTTCCTGAAGTGCTGGAGTCCACGGTTCCATGGTTGGTATCTCTGTTCTCAGCAGCTATTAGTGGTTCTTCATCCATTGTGAGGTCCTGAACTCCTCTGAAAATTTGATAAAAGCCTGCAGCTCTCCGTTTCCATGAGAATACAGTCCTTACAAAGGTGATTCTAGCCTTTCAGGGTTTCTGACCTTTAAACCCCATCAGATGTCTTAATACCCAGTTTCATGCCCCCGAGGTATTTGCTGACCATCCTGAGCTCTCTGGGTTCCTTTCTGTTTTTTAGGTCTCTGGCTCTGACTGCATAGAGAACCACAGCAGAGCTCCTCATCCTCTCCCTACACGGCCTTCTGGGCCTTCTGGCTGGCCCCATCCAGTGACTGGTCCTGCCGTCCTCAGTGGTTTGACTCAGCAGGTTTCCTTCCAGCCTCCTCCCTCCCTCAGTCTGCCCACCCAGTGTTCCAACCCTGTAGTTCACTTTCCCAGTATCTCTTGAGTTTCTCATTGCCTTCCTTCTGGCTTGCTGCAGTAGCCAGTCGATCTCTCTCTGAATCCATTCTTGGTTCCCAGCAAGCAGTCTCTTCATCGGGGCAGCCGGATGACCTTCCTGAAGCATTGTTAACTTTTGTGAGCCTCGGGTACTTTGCCTTCATGGGCTCACTCTTCCTCTATGGAAAAAAAAAAATTAAGAAATTAAATAGACTAGACTTGGTGGTTCATACCTGTAGTCCCAGCATGTGGGAGGCTAAGTCAGGAGGATCCCCATGAGTTCAAGTCCAACCTGGGCTCTATAGTGAGTTCAAGGTCAGCCTGAGCTCCGCAGTGAGACTGACTCAAAAATCAAAAAACAAAAACAAACAGATAAAAAATACATGTATATGTGATAGCTGGGTCAGTGTAACAATAAATATGTTTCAAGTTGGTCTTGTTACATATTCATTATTATAACACTATGCCTTTTATGTCTGATGCATACAGTGCCTCTGTTACATAAGCAGAAACACCACTTTTCCCCAATCCTGGGGCCTTCACACTGAGCTATACCCCTAGACCATTTTCTTTTTTCCTTTAAAAATTAAAAAAAAAATTTTTTTTTTTGAAATGTCTTACTAAGTCACTTAAGTTGCTCATCTTGGGCTAGAATTTATGATCCTCCTGCTTCAGCCTCCCAGACTACTGGGGTTTCTGGTGTTCCTTACCATACCCAGTGTCTTAGTTACTTTTCTCATTGCTAAGACAAAATACCTGACACCCAAATTTAAAGGAGGACTGCCAGGGGTTTAGCTCAGTGGGGCAGCGCCTGTCTGGCAAATGTGAGATCCTGAGTTCTATTCCCAGTACCCGTGCCCCACCCCCCCAAAAAAAAGTTAAAAGAGGAAAGGTTTATTTAGCTGACAGTTTGTAGAGGTTTTAGTCCATCACCAACTGGCTCCAAGGCAGGGTGGCCCAGCAGAGGGGCATCCCAGGGGAGAACCAGTTCGTGGCAAGTAGAAGATAGCAAAAACAAACAAGGGGCAACCACAGCTCTTTCAATCCCTTATACCTTTCCACACTACCTAGGGCGGGTAGCATTGATACCCTTAATCCTAGTGCGCTTGATCCTGGCATTGTACCATGAATCAATCAGCGTCACACAGTCTAGGTCCAGCCACCTCTGAAAAAGCCCCACCTATGACCACATGAGCCTTTGAGGAGACATCTAGACACGAGCCATAACACCAGCTGAACAGAAATACTTGGAAGATAAAGTTGGCGTTATACATCCACTGCTTGATTAAGACTAGGGAAGGCAAGGCGGCCAAGTTATTTTATTATGTGGCACTTTTATAAGGTGGCCTAGATGGCTAGCTCACTAAAAGCAATACTAAGATTTTTGTAGTTTAGTTTTTGGAAGTGGAAAAATTTACAGAGAAATAGGATGTTACACTTAAAAGGTATACTCTCTCTGCATATATTTCATATAAAAATCATGAGATATAAATGAGATAAAATCTCATGAGATAAAATCATGAGATTTTTTTATGCTGTCAAAAATGTTCTATGAACTGTTTTACTATTCTGCACATTTTTTCATGATGCTTCTGTGTAGTTGGGTGGGATGTGGCCTTTGTACTCTTGAGGGGCTGTATCCCAGTGCTTGGAGACATTTTGATTTGATTCAGCCGCAGGAAGGACTCCTTCTGATGTCTGGTGCATTGAATCAGGGGTGCTACTAATCACCCCCTGTGTTGCACAGTGCAGCTCCACAGCCAAGAATTATCCAGCCCAAAATACCAGAGTGGCACAGTCAGGAAACTCACGTACAGAGCAATCCTTCATAAAGCCTGGTTTTTCCATCTGTATTGGTCTGTTTATTTTCTTTGCGTTTCCACAGAGAACTGTAATTCAGATTCGAGATTGTATCATAGCCCTGGAATCAAACATTTATTTTTGGGACTGCTGTAATGTTGAGGGAAAACAGTGATGGAGATGGCTAAGTTTAGCGATAGGCAAGCTCTCTCTTCAAAGATCTGCTGTCATTTGAATCTTTACCAAAATACTCGCTTTGGACTTGTTCTCTTAACCGGAGCACAACCTATTGTTGTCTAGGTAGGGGGGAGGGAGGTGCTGAGTCATTTATTCATGCTTTTTATTACTTCTTGGCTGGAATATCACCATTCATTGTTCATAAGCCGCCCAGCTTGTTTACTTTTTTATAAATTACATGTAATCAGGTCCTCTTGCAGGTCTGGCTACTGTAATTGGCAGTAGCCACTGAGCCGGGCTGACGAGTCTGTATTTGTGCTGATGTCTCACATTCAACTCATGTTCCACTCCAAGCTTTCTTGCCTCTTCCATGCTTATTTCAAAAGGAAGTTGAAAAGAGAACTGTCACTGTGCCTTCTTTCTGATTTTTAGCTTGGGTAGAGTTCTTTCTGTTCTTTGATTTGGGGAAAATCAAGGGCTTGGGATAGTGGTCCTCTGACTTCAGCACAAATAAGACCACGTGAGTCACTCCTGAAATCAAAGTTCTTCCTGTCTGGTATTTTAAGGAAGACTAGGTGTAGGGATCCTGCATTTTCTAAATTTGAACCCTGCCAATTCTGATGTGGATGATTCTCAGACTGTATTTGGGGAGATCATGAGTTGGGCAGAGAGGGAAAAGAGAGAGAAGAAAGAAAATCCAAAAGCAGTAAGAACTTACCAAGAATGAAATTGGAAAGCAAGCACCAAAGTTCAGAATGTAACTTCATCTTCTCTTCTGTGTGATGAAGGGAATATGCTGTGATGCTAAAAAAGATAGGTATTTAGGTTTTTCCTGGCAGCGATTGACATTAGACTGTTTCTCAAAGAGGACACGCATTAGAGGATGACAAAAATGGAAGAGAAGGTTTGGAAAAGTCAAGCGATGGGAACGTACCTGAGCATTGTTGAAATGTTCAGAAGACATTATTAAATCAAAGAAGGTTTTAAGTAGGTATCGATTTAAAAATGAATGTGTGTTCCAGCGTTAAGTTTGCAGAAGGCTTAAAGATGAAGAGGATTAGTTCTTCACTAGAAGTTCTGGTTATTCTGGTTATTGGATCTGAAAGCTTATTATGAGAGTCCAGATTTCCTTGAATAGTTCAGACTTCAAATAACCTTTCCCATTGTCTGTAAAATGCATGCTTGGCTTCCCTAATTTTTGGTTAGTTTTGAGATGTAGTTGATTGGTTAAAGGGCAGCAAAGTAGTTTCGCTAGACTAAAGAAGTTAAGTCAACTTGTTTTCATCTTTTTTCTGTATTTGTGTTTGTGTGTTTAATCTGAAGTCCACACTGGAAAAGCGTTTGAGACAGACAGGTGGACAGACTGTATTTTAGAAAATTGGTTGAGAAGTGGGGTCAGTTGGGGATGGTTACTTTAACCCTAGCAGTGGAATAAAGAAAAAGGAATTTATTTCTGTTTATCTGCAGAACTCACTGTGTTCCTAGAAAGCTATCTTTTTTCTTTTCTTTTCTTTTTTCCACCTAATATTTTCTTAGGGGAATTTTATTGTTCAGTTCACTTACCTTAGAGAGAGATCTTGACCAAAAATAAATAAATAAATAAATAATCAGAGTCACTCACAAAGTGATGAGTGCCATCAGCTGTGAACTCATTGATATTTTCTCCTTATGCTAACAGCCCCTGCATCAAACCATTTGCTTTCCCACTGATGTGCTAGACACCAAGATTGTGCTTTAGAACTTTTTACCACTCCAGTGTCCTACTAACTAGCTCATCAGGCCTCCCCATCTGCCTTCCTTTTTGCCATCTTTCATGCTCCCTCTCTTCTCCCTTCATTTACTCTGGAACACTTAGCCTCTTGGGGACCCTGCCCATCTGCCCACAAGATCTTACAGAATCTTCCTATCTGCTTTGTAAGTGCTGAGGATCATTATTGTCATTATGTGGGGTGTCCACCACACCCACGCCTTACGCTGGCAGTCCGGGTAAGTTTGGTTAGCAGAGTACTTTGCTCCTGAAGCGAGTAGAAAGGTTCTGCTGGAAACTGGTGGAGACCCAGGGCCACCTGTGCCCTGGCAGCCAAGGAGGGCTGGGCTCTGTGGTGCCGACCCTGCCCTGGGATCTGCGGGCTGGACATAGGACTTGGCTTCTACTTTTCAGGTGACCTTAGTTTCTTGCTCTTTTGTGTGTATTATTTTTGAAGCCATACACTTGGTAGATCTTTTTCTTATTAACTTCTTAATATTTCTAATTAGTTTGCCAGATATTTTTATCTGGAATCTATACTAATTCATGTATGGTTTAACATAGTGGTAAGTGTCTTAAACAAATGCTTATATTTGCTAGAAGCAAATCACAAATACTGTTAGGGATAAGTATGACAATAAGTAATCATCCAGTACAGCATAAAAATACTGTTTATAAATGTCAGTAGAAGTTACTAACTTAGTGTTTTAGTTTGGGTTTGACAGAAAAAAAGGGTTATCAGATATTAAGCACACAGATTTATTGCTTTTTACGTGTTATTAAGTGGAAGAGTTTCTTTAATAATGTAGTGTAGAAGATTTATCATTGAGCTATAATATACATGTTTAGTCAATGTTATTTTCATATTTGTGTTTAAATAAAACATACATAAATTGACTAAAATGTCATAGTATATCAATACTTTGTTTTGTCATAATTTTAATACAACATATTTAAATCTGTAATATCTACCTGCTTATCATAAGCAATTAAAGATACTGTGTTTTTGTTTTTTTTTTTTTGGTTTTTTTTAAGCAAATGGGTCTTTTTTGCTCAACTTGGAAAATTAGTTATATGTTGAGAAAACCGTGTGCTTCTGAAAGGAAATATCAAGTATCTTTCACCTTTTGAATTCAGCTCTAGCCTTTAAAACATTCCTGTCTGTTTTCATAGAGAATCTCATGCATCGTTAAACTGAATTTTCAAAGCAGAAGATTTTTAAATTTTGCTCTATGTATTGAAATAGGTAAAGGAGGAAAAAAATAAGGAAGATGAAACCGGTGTTTCTTACTGTAATAGAAGGAAAAAAGTTTTTATTACTCGTTCTGTTAGTAAGAAAGACGAGGCCCATAGGACATTTAAGCCTAAGAAACACTGAGGCCAATACCACGTGGCTCCCGCCGGCAGCGCAAGACCGGGCGCAGCTTCCTGATTCCGGCCTGGAGGCACCCAGGCTGCCCAATCACAAGGAGCTGCTACGATTTCTAAAATTCAGACCCTTGCACATGGCAAGAGCTTTGTAGATGCCCTCAGAGCAGTGACAATATAAACCCTTCCTAGTCTGACTCATTGTCAGCTGTGGTTTAAAAATAATAAAAATTCTAACCAAAATAATAAAATTATACCCACCCATCCCATACCTGGGATGGAACCCAACACCTTGCTCCGAGCTTCATCTTTTCTTTTCTTTTCTTTGTTCTTTTCTTTTTTTGGAGACAGGCTCTCCCTCAGACACCCGACATGGCCTCAGACTTGTGATCCTCCTGCCTCAGCTTCCTGAGTGGCCGAGATTACAGGTGTTTGCCACCGCGCCCCTTTTCCTCCGTCTTCACCTTTTTTGCGTGTGGCATTCAGTAGTACTAAGCGTCTTCCGGCTGGTGCGCGCCCTGCCCTCTCCCTTCTCCTGCGAGTCTCTGTCCCTTGGCTGCCCTGGAAGGGGCTTTGTCCGGATACCTTTCCGAAGGCCTGTGCGCCTCCCCGGCGTGGCTCCCTCCCAGTAGTAGGAAGTTAATTACGTGGGGTTTGCTCACCTGATGCACACAGATGATCATCCTTCTGTGTACGCCGGGAAACCTCACACCCCTTTCTGCCCCCGAGGAAAAATTCTTTCCTGATCCTTGGTTCAGTGCTGTGTTTAATCTTGAGCATATGAGAATGAGTCACCCCGGTAAGCGTGCGATCCCCGTTTGTTCCTTCCTTCCCACTGCCCTGGACTTTTTTGTATTTGAGATACTGGACCCTGACTGAGGCACGGGGAGATGTCGAGATGTTTTTTGGAACCAGTGCTTTCTGTTCTGCCAACTGAAGCGGCCTGGTCTGAGTTCTGAAATTCAGGCTATGTGTGGAATGTCTGCGTGGAGGAAGAGACAAACACATGGTTTTGGGGGGCGGCAAGAAGAGGAGTGAAAATTTTGAGACAGTCTGATTTTTGTGGGGGAAATGCAGAGACTTTTAGAATACATCCAGACCAAGTGTGAGCAACTATTTGTTTTGTGATTTTATTGTTTCCAGGCACTACACCAAAGACATACTTGATGTGAGAGATACTGTTGACTGTGTGTGTTGGTTAAATAACCGAGTTCTGCTTCGAGTTCCTGTTATTGATATCTATACAGTGTGTAACTACTCCTTCCAGGTCTTTATTTGTAGATCGAAAAGTATTTCACTAGGGAATCATTTTTTAAAAGAGTATAGGACTCATAAAGCGCCGTGGAATTCTTTAGGATACTCTGGGAGGATATACATCATCCATGCTTGTGTTTTACACGGATAGAGCAATATGGGAGTGGGAGTGACTTGAACATCAAAATGAAAATCTGTATCCATTTTTAAATACAACGCATTTGAGCAGAGCCATTCTCCCTACATGCTTATTTTACATTGGCAGTTGTTCAGCCAGCAGGCGGTAAGCTGGCTTCGCCAGTGTTTGGCAGCCCGCGTTCACCTGCGCAGGTTCGGTTCCCGCCGAGAGAGGGAGGGGTGCGGTTCCGTGATGCAGGCACCACGGGCGCCTCATTAACATATTTTGAATAACTGTATTTGAATGTTTGCCAGCCGAGCTAGGCTCCTTGGAGGCCTGCCAAAGAAGCAGTGGGAATTTCTGAGGAATGTAGATTGGAGCCTGTAATTTTTTCTTTTCTTTTTTCTTCTTTTTTTTTTTACTTGTTGGAGGAGAAAGATTCTGTTTAGGAGACTTCCTTACCCTCCCAACAAAATAACCATTTGTTTGTTTGTGGGTTTGGCTTTTGTTTTAAGGTACTGGGGATAGAACTAGGCCTTCCCACTGAGCTATGTGCCTTGTCCTTATTTTTATTTTTTATGTCATAACAAGGTCTTGCTCATTTGCCAGGCTGGGCTCAAACTTTTCACCCTCTTGCCTCAGCCTCCCTGATGCCAGGATTATCACAACTGGATGTTTTTAATTCTGCAAAAACTTTTGGATCTTTTCTTTCCACCACCTTTTTATATATATATTTTTACAAAGTACCATAGCAGGTGTGCGTCTCAGAAACCCCTGGGTAATTTATCCTGGCTGTGTTTGTCTTCCTGCTCAGCTTGGCTTTTTCTTCTGCACAGTTGGTCCCGGAGCTCTTTCTGGAAGCCGAGCTGGACAAGGTCTTCTGTGGGGACACAGCCAGCCTGACCCCAGCAGGCAGGGTGCACTCAGGTGCCTTTGGCGTAAACACCTTCATAAAAAGGCCAGTTTTGTGGCCTTGAGGTAGAAGAAATCAAAGACAGATAAAAAGGCAGGGAAATCATAACTAGAAAATGTACTTTGCAAAAGGACTGCAACTTTCAGGACCCAGCCAAAGTTATCTAAGGTGATTTACATCAATGTTTTTTGGGAGGGGTTAAATTTAGGCTCCTTCCCTTTCATAGCTGTTATACCCAAAATTCTTCAACAGTCTCTTCTGTACATTGGTTTAATTAAACAAAAAAAGAGTAGAAGTCTGATCCTAAGATAAAGAAACAAGTTGATAAAATCAAAAGAATGTTTAAATTACTGATTCAAACAGCAGCAACAACAATAACACCACTGACCCATGCTTTTGGAAGTAGCTAGTATCCTCTTGGAATGGGTGAGCTTTTCTCCAGGTTTCCACCCCTTCACAAGAAGCTTAAATGTTCTCTGTTTCAGGAAATAATACGTCTGCGAGGGCCCACAGTCTATGACTTGGAGTGTGTACCTGTTAATTTCTGTCTAATAAAATGCTTCCTTTGCCTCCTTTTGATTAGTCCTGAAAATGCCTTCTGTGCAATGGGAATGCAAACCTGCAGACTTAATTTACACAAAGGGTGGGTTAGATTCAGGTACCTCTTTGGACCCTGTCGGGTGACAGCCTGGCATCTGTATGTGTCTTGAGACACTTGTTTTATTTGACATGGGCACCAATTTGGGCCATAAAACTAGGCAAGGGAGGAGTCAGTTGATGAGAAGTCTTCTCATGTGTTCTCATCTTCAGGGTTTTAAGAGTGAGATGAGGGAGCCACAAATGCTTAGCTCTCTAGTTCTCATTTTGGGAGCCGGGTCAGGGAACAGCATCATCACCACAGAGCTTTTTCAAAACCAGTTCACCTTCATAATGTTTCCTCATTTATGTGTTGTGAAGGGTAGGAGCACAGGGTAATAAGGCAGCATATAAATCACCACAGTGTGGTGGCGTCCATGGTCAGGGGCCAGTCTGCAACCCTGCCTAATGCCTACTCTTTGGGATGAAATCAGACAGCCTGATGACAGGAGCTGTTACCCTCCTATCAAAACATTTTGAAATAAACATTAAATGTGCATTAATAGGGTTGCTATAAGATGTTTCCCCTGCCCCTTTAGGGCTTTGAAGGGGGCGGCTTTTGTTTTTTTCTTTATCTCTGAAGGTAGTTTTTGACTTATTATTATATTTTTAAGACTTATTTTTAAATCATATGTGGAGTATAAGAAACAGGAAAGCATGAAGGTGATCATTGCTTTTGTCTGTGTGTGTGTATGTTTTTTTTTTGGTACTACTGGGGATTGAACTCTGGGACTTCACACTGAGCTACATACCCAGCCCCTCAACCCCCTTTTTCTTATTTTTTATTTTACAACAGCATCTCACTAAGTTGCTAACTTGACCAGACAGGGTTTGAATTTCTGATCCTCTTGCCTCAGCAAACCAGGGTTTCTAGGATTACAGGTGTGTGCCAAACCCAGCTTGAGCATATTTGTAAAAACCCTTTTAAAGAATAAGATTCTAGGAAAGATTTCTGGTACAATAAGCCAAGCCCAGCGTTTTTAATAGATTTTAAAAATTTATTAGTACATGTTTGCAGTATATAATGCTTACATTCATCATGGGGTGTTGGTACAAGTGCATGACACATCCTTTTTACTTCCCCTTTTACTGTTTTAATGAGCCATATATGTTCATATTTTAATCATGTTTGTGAACAGTAAGTTTTAAATTTCTAGATCGAAGTTATTGAATGTCAGCTTTCTTTTGCTGAACTTCAGTTACTTGTAATTTTGTCAGTATTGTTAGTAATTTGTATAGTTCTTATGACTACCCTCTACTTTTAACTAATTATATGCACAATTTTGACTTTTGTTTTTTTCAATTTTGATTTTTCATAGCTGTTTTCTAGTTGAATGTATAGCAGACTGTTTACAAGAAAAATTTATAGGTAATTGTAATTTTCATGAAGCAGTGTAGGTTAATGAACATCTTTGATTGAAAGCTTAGTATTTTCCTTTTTATTATAAAATAGCTTTGTGTACCTTCTCTTTCGTGTTCATTGTGTTATCGAAATACTTGGAGAATGTTACCAGTTTCACTACTTACTAGATTTTCAACATCCATGAAAGTGGCAGACGTGAAATCTTATTTTTCAAGCAAGTACATGCATGAAACTCAAAACAGTTTATTCAGGTTGTAAAACAACACCAGAAAAACTTGAACTCTGGCTCTGAGCTTACATTTAAACTCATAACGTGTGTAGGGGGAGAAATACTAATTACTGATAATCTCTTTAGAATTCGTGAATATTACCAGGCTCAAGTGTGAGTTACTCATCATATATATTGGATTCAAGCAAACAGGAACTAAATGAAATTTGTATACTGACTTTCTTGTGCTATTTAATTTCAGTGACTAAGTACTATAGTTGTCAGTGGTGGGGATACATAGAGCTTTTCAATTGGTTTTTGTGTTCTCTGTGTTTTTGTTACGAAGCACTAGAGGAGGAAAGTGATCAGGCTGCCTTCAGGTGCAGTAAGGTTTAATTCCTTTAGCCACAGTTTCAGCTCCTCCTACTCTAGCTGCCTCCCTAGCTCCCCCGTTTATTTACATATTGTATAATCCAGACCGGATTGTCCCGTTTGGTAGGTTCCTCATAAACTGCAGAGCTAAGTAAATGTGTGATAACATTGTAAATGGTCTTAGAAGTTAAACAGTCCTTGAGGAGTGATGACCAAGGGACCTCTGTTGCCAGGTACCCTGGGACCGCCTTCTTTGGGGTTTTTTTCTGTTTTCTCTAAGCAACAGGAAATAAATGGGGACTCTAGTGACGCTTTCTCAGATGACGACTCCTTCCACATGCTATGCAGTGGAATGATACTAAAAGCACCTGATACTGAAAGTAGATGTCAGCTGTGTCCATGAAGGAGTTTTATACATAGGCAAAACCAACGAACAGAGCCAGCAGGACCATTTTCATCTGTGAGCGCCCAGTGTGAAGACGGGGAAGGCTACAGAAGTTCTCCTTCCTTCTTACCTGGTGTATAAGGAGAGGATATTTCCACGTGCTTTGTGATGACAGTCGTGTTCCACATTGGGTTTGCAGAAGCACCGCTGTGCGTCTGGCCACGCTCATGAGAGGAGTGTCATGTCTCCTGTGTGAGTGCTGAGCTCTCTGGCTGTGTGTCCTGGTCAGTGTTGGGTTGATACATTATCCTTTTACCATCAGAGAGAGGTTCATATGGAAGTCTTTCCTTGAATTCTTCTTTATACAGGGACTTTCTGAGATTTTCAGGTGTCCCAGTGCCAAACGGAGTCTGCTAAACAAAAGTCATGATGATGTACTCCTACCCATGTCACCGTCTGTAGATTATCTACCCTCTTCAACCCCAGGGCTTCTTGGTTCAGACACCAGGAAACTCTAACCTAGAAGATCTCAATTTGAGATCAAAGTACTTTTTCCCCATGAATGACTCAGTTTGAACTATCTTATAAATGCCTCTCGTTTCTGTGGGTCAGAAGGTTATAGACTGCTTAACTTCTAGCGTTGTTGGTCTATAATGATTTTAGAGAGTAGAAGAGGAAATGGCTAAAACTATACGGTCTTATGCAGATAATCTAACTTAGTGTAAATCGGTTAAAGATAGAATATTCTTTGGATAGACAGGCTCACCAATTACTGGTCTAGTCTGAAATAATGAGTGAGAGAATAATCTGTTGCATCTGTTTAAAAAATGAAAATTCCAGAACTGGGAAAATTTTCAATTTACATTCTTCTGCTACTGATTCTTTTTTTTTTTTATGCTATTTTTTGTGTTTCAAATTTATTTTAAGATCAAAATGACTTTTTATTTACTTTAAGATCAAAACTACTCC
Organism: Dasyprocta punctata; assembly: GCA_004363535.1. NCBI lineage: Eukaryota > Metazoa > Chordata > Mammalia > Rodentia > Dasyproctidae > Dasyprocta > Dasyprocta punctata. The sequence continues at coordinate 4,551 of RJWM01003571.1, read as the reverse complement.
CCCGCTTTGATTTTTGAACCAAAGATTAAAACCTCTACATTTGTAGAATTACCATCTTTTCAGTGGTTAATTGTTGGATTTTAAAGATGTTAGGCGGACAAAATGGAAAATGAAATTAGGTTCAGGATAAAACTTGGATATCTTAAAAATAACTGGGGCAGCAAAAGCAACAAAAAGTGGAGAAATAACTGGCAACACGTACTCTTTTTCCTGTAAGTTCCTTTTCCCCAAACCTTTGCCTCATGCTAAAAAAAAGTTTTCTTGCAAGTTGTTTTTTCTTAGAATTCTGCTGCTTACTGTTAAGATTTTTTTTCATGTGTCAAAGTTTTGTTTTTCATGTGACTTCTGTAGAAATTTGGATCTTACTGAACAGGCACTTTAAAAAAGTACATTGGTAAATATTGTTGGTGATAAAGCAAAAGGAATATTTGTTAAGAACTTCTTACACAATTTAGTTACAATGTCTACAAGAAACCAAATGCATTATCTAAGGTGTCTGAAGTTAGATGAGGCTGAAGTTAGATAGAAAAAGACCAGTTCTAATTAAAGTATGAGTACTTTTTTGTTACTACCATTGAAAAATTATATTTTTCAGTTCCTAGTGATTCTTACCCCCAATGATGTATATTGTAAAATTTCTCTGTCAGGCTATCATAAAGTGATACTCCTGACTGAGATAGAATGCCCACTGTGGACAGTAGAATGATATCTTTAGGAATAGCCAAGCCGCGAGGTAAAAATTCCGATTTTGGGAGGGACATCTTGTGCCCTTAATACAAAACAAAACAAAAACAACTTCAGATGTGGTGAAGTAACTGGATATTTTTAGGAGATTGCTCTACTACGTCTCTTGATCTGATAGGTAAAAGCAAATCATATTTTACATTATTGCTATTAAAATAGCAGGTGATATATTATTCATTCTTTTTAAGAAATGATATCAGAAATGCCAGTAACATCTTGCTTAGCCAGCTTACCAACTGACTTCCTGGGAAGATTTCACTGTACTTGTTTACTCTGTAAGCCTCATGGTGGCCTTTGACCAAAAGCAATAAAATGTTACATGACTTGACATATCAATCAGGATCCCCAGCTCTGCTAGCAACAGAAATCTTGGCTAATTTAATCAGAAAAAGAGTTAATCAAAAATACTAGGTAGCTTGTAGTCTCTCTGGGAAAGCTGAGAACCTATCTTGGAAACTTGTCAACCAGGAACTGTGCTGCTGGGCTGGTCCAGGGAATGCATCACAGCTGCCTTGTGGGCTGTGACCGTAAGCCCCACACCTTGCGTTACCAGCACTAGTGACACAAGAAGCTGAGTGCCGTCACTGCAGCCTCTGGCGACTGCATTCACTGGCCCAACCTCTGAACAGTTTTCCTCTTGTAACTACTTGAGAATGAAAACCTGGAATGGATTTATTTAGCACTACCAGTTTACCTGACCATGTGCCTGCCTTTTGGTGGCAAGAGTGGTTGAGAAAGCAATTATTGGCAATTTTCAGCTTTTATAATAGTAAGGTTAGTGATTTGCAAACATTGGAAAGGCAGCCCAAAAGAATCATGTAAGCACATTGTATATGGCATGTTGAAGATAGAGGTAGAAGGATTAAAAAAAAATGTACAAAAACTACTGCCTTACAATGCTTGGCATAAAACTAATGCTAATACTGAGAGAAGAGAAATGTCATGCAAAATCCATGTTTTCTCAGTATTCTGTTAACAGCAGCATCCACAGACATGATAAGAGCAGCAACTTTCTTTATTAAGGAATTGTTAATGTGCTAGATAGTGTTTTATTTTGTTTTGTTTTGTTTTATTGTTGTCGTTGTTTTTAAGCTCCAATTCACACAATGACTTTGAAAAGTAGACATTATTGCCCTCATTTTTACAGATAAGAGCACTGATACTCAAGAGTAATTTCTAAAAAAAACCATGGCTCAAATCTGGTAGTGCTCAGATTAAATTCATGTAGCTTTGTTTACTTCAAAAAAATCTCTGCTCTTGTTATCATATCAAGTACCCTGTCACATAAAATCTTGTGAGATAGCATGAGGTGACCTCCTTGATTTAAACCAGAAAATTGTGAAGGCACTTCTGTATCATGTCCCTTAATAATCCATAACTTACCATTTGTCATGAGTTGGGATACCTTGCTGGGCCCAGCAAAATGACTTGGATCAGGATTCTTTAAACTTGAGAGTCTTTAGGTACTTTAGGCATGGGGTTCTCTGGGAGGAGTTCGTAGAGTAAGAGATGGTAATGCCTAACAGGATACTAGCTTAAGGGCTGGGTCAGAAAGGGAGGAACTAGCAAAAGATTGAGTGGTTTTTATTTGGTAGAAGGAGAACCAGAATAGAGACCCATTAGAGGAGCCTTAGGAGCATAGTCTAAGAAGCAGAGTGTGGCCAGGTGCTTCAGGTATTAAAAGAGGTGAGAAACAGGTCTCTGGATTGAACTGACCAAGCAGGAAGTTATGGTGGCCTTGAGTAATTTGAAATTGTATGCATTGATTCTTTCCCTATTGTGTAAATGTGCCAAGAAGTGTAATGATAGAAACCCCATACTATTCTGGGTTCACTTACTCAATGATCACAGCCAATTTTGTGTTTACATTTTTAGTTCTCTCTCTCTCTTTTTTTTTTTTTTTAATGCAGCTGTTGTTAGTTCCTTTTTTACTATGCTTTGGTTTTGGTCTTTGGGGCCACAGATCTGGCGAGTCAACAGTCTAGATGGACAAGGCTATTTGCTATATTCCATTCTCATCTGTTGCTTTAGAAGTCATCATCTCTCAACAATAACAGAGCTGTTATTTTATACCTGCCCACACTGAAGCCAATCTGCCACTTTCCTTCCTACGCAGATGGCCTTGTGAAATCGTCCATCTATTTATACTGTTGGTCTTTTTTTGCAAATCAAAAGAGTCTAACTTTACCTTACAGCATCATTGTAATTAAACTTCAGAAAGGATGGTAATTACATTTTAGCTCTTTACAATTTGTAATTTCTCCTTTTTTGAAAGAACTGTTTCAGAGTGCTTGACTACGGTCAAAGTATACAGCTAGCCCCACTGTATCCATAGGTTCTGCATTTTTGGATTCCACCAATCACAGCTCAGAAATACTAAAAAAATTTTGCATCTATGCTGAACATGTACAGACTTTTTCTGGTCATTATTCCCCTAAACAATATAGTGTAAAAATTTTATAAAACATTTACAAGGTGACTTAAAGTATATGGGTGATGTGGATAGGTTATATACCAATGCTACCCCATTTTATATAAGCAACTTGAGTATCTATGGTTTTGTGAGTCAGGGAAAGTTCTAGAACCATTCACCCAATGATGAGGGATGACTCTAGTTGCAAATAAGAAAATATTCCTAAATGAATTATAGAAAACTGTGGGGGAATATTAGATAGATACTGGAACATATTTTAATGTCTATTAGGGTTAGATGTCTAGAGTAGAGTCTGTCTTGGATGAGTCCTGAGCAGGTCACTGTTTCATGATTTTAGGTGCAACTTCATCTTGTGCATCCAGATGCCAGCCCTCCTTCTCCTAATCACCCCACCGATGTGGAGTTTGGATCTGGAATGTATCTCAAAGGCACATGGGTTGAAGACTTGGTCTCTGGTTGTTGATGTTACAAGGGCATAGTGGAAATTTTAGGAAATGGGCCTTATTGGAAGAGATACATTTGAAAGGTGTGTTTTCTCCCTGGACACCTCTCCCACTTCCTGCCACCATGAAGTGAGCAGCTTTTCTCCCCCATGCCCTCCCATCATGCTGCTCTGTCTCATCACAGACCTAGAAACAATAGAGCCAGCCAGCCATGGACTGGAACCATGAGCCAAAATAAATCTTTCCTTCTTCAGGTTGATTTTTCTCAGCTATTGTATGAGTGATGGAAAGGTGACCTTTCAGTCCTTTCTCATCACTCGCCACCCCACGGTTTGCTTGTCCCCCCTCCCTTGACCTGACATTGACACCTTCCATTTCTTTTCTGTTCTGGTTCACCCCTGGAAAAAGAGGTGTAAAAAAGAGTGGACAAAAAGATCTCCTTGCATCTACTTTTTAGCTATTTGTTTCTTTCTCTTCCTCATCTCCTCTCGTGCCAGTGATGAAATGGATGAAGATGGAGGAAGCAGGAGGGGGGAAATGATACCTAGCATTTCTAATGTTCTTTTCTTTTTCTGCTCATCATTCTTCTGTCCCTTCCCTAACCACCTCCACTCTCTTCTCTTTTTTAACCCTTCAGCATTTTTAGACTGTAACCTTTCAAATCATGTTGTTGATGGTTTTGGTGGGTCCCCCAAATGCCTGGTACAGGGCCTGTCACATAGCAGACTCTCAGTATGCTTGCTTAGGGCTGAGGGGGTAGCTCTGTGGTAGAGTGTATGTTTAGCATTCAGGAGACCTGGGGTTTGGTCCCCAGCACCACTGGTGGGTGTAGGGGGAACTTGCAAGGTGAATGAGAAAGGAGCTTAAGGAGAATCTAGGCAGTAAGCCATCGTTTCTCTCTGTATCCTTCTTAACAACTTGAGCCTGCCT
>RJWM01003570.1:28614-111752 GCA_004363535.1 Dasyprocta punctata | reverse complement strand
AATATTTGTTAACTAAAATGGACCACACATTTCCCATTCATGACTTCCCATGCTCTTTTCACCCTTCACTGGCCTTTTAGATGGACAAGAGCAGCATTGGGGTCCCATGACCAAGATACAAAACCATTCATATATCCTGGTCTTCAAAAAATGGATTACGTAAAAGCCAGTGTCAAACTAAATTCTCACACTCTACTGTCGTGTGAGAAAGAAGGATACTTGTCCTTTAGTAAATGTTAACTTGAAACGTGTCTTGTTTCGGAATATCTTTTCCATATGACCATGCCTCCATACTCCCCATACAGTGTCATATGAAGATATTTCAGCCTAGGGATCCATAGCTCTGAAATACAACCAAAATCACTAGATAACAGTATACCTGTCTTCAACCCTGTGCGTGACACTCTCTCTACCACTTATATACACTTGGTCTGTCTTATTCATAGGCAAAACTTCCCCTGATTACATCCATGCGGAAGCTTGCGTATGTGACTCAAGTGCAGCTACACCAAGTCTCTGTCTATACTCAAGGATAAGATTCTAGAATCAACTGCCACTTCTGATCCCATAGTCTCTTAGGCCACAAGACTTTATTTCCTTTTGGGATTTGTCAAATATTTCTTGCCCATGTATTCTTTTAACACTGTAATGTTCTTTTATTTTTACATAAACAATTTCTGTATATTCCTAGACATGAAAGCAGTGACCCTGGTGTAATTAACATAATATTCTAACTTCTAATACTTTATACCAATCATTGAGATCTGTGAGGAGATCTGTAAACAAAAATATCTCAGCAGCTTTTATAAAAATGATAAATCAGAAATCAAATAAATGACTGCCAATAAATGTTCAAGTAATATTAATCCATGGGAAACAACATAGTTAAAAAAAATGGTGAAGACTTTTGATGAAACAGAAAATGTTAAGTAAAAATAATTTAAATAGCTTTTATATTTTAGTTCATATTTGTATTTCCGTTGGTATGGTTTAGTGGACATTTATGCATATATGACAAGATACAGTGATAGAATAGAAGGTTATTTTAAATCTATATGTTCCTAATTTGCAATTTCTAAACTTTTTAGGATAAATGGTTTTTTTTCATACAATAGAGTTACAATTTTAATTTCTAAAGGTAATATCAGATATCACAGTGAAAATATTTGGTGGCAACTATCAATGTACTTAAAAACATAAAATTAAGATATCATTTAGCTTATGATCTGTTCATTTTACTGCTTCCAGTGTATAAACAATACCTATTCTTATTTACAACATTCTCAAACTGGAATCTAGACTATTGAGGTGCTGTTTCATCTGGCATATGTTTGACACACAGATGGATCTTCTATTATACCCTAAGGACAAGAAAATATGGGCTCTTTTAGGCAAAGAAGTAAATTATTCCTCATGGTTCTGTTAATGTCCTGATAGATCAGAGAATCAATAAAATGCATAATGTATATTTAAGTTGGTGGTGGTATAAAAATTTCAATGAATGCAAAGGAAAGAAACAAGCTGATCAAAGAATCAATACAGAGGAACTTTGCCAGTGCAATCATAAACTCCTTGCAGAATCTGAGAAAAATAGAGCCAAATCAGAGCAATGGAGGAAAGTATCAAGAAAGAATAAACTTTGAATCATTATAGATTCATTTTTTGTAATGCATATAGATATAGAAAAAAATAATATAGAAATCTGTCTTGTGACCTATGTCATATGACAGTATGTTTAAAATAGAATCAAGAGAGCTTACCTAACTAAAAAACAAATACTGGACTAGTTTTCTTTCAAAGCCATATCATGCAAATAATTATCAGTGTTATTTCTCATTGCATCAGTCTACAACTCTCCATGTGATAAGAAATTATTAAATCATTGAAATTTAGTCATTAAATCATTGAATAAATTGAATAGATTGAAGTTTCAAGAAGTAAAATGTGACAAAAGAATTAAGTATTTGTGAAAATAAAATGGTTGAATTCGGAAAACTTATTTGATATATTCTGTTCTCTTAACATGTTACGGAAACTATCCTTTAAGTTTCGTGCATTTTAGAAAATGTACTTTTTTATTTTATCTGTGCCATTTACTTACTCTTTTCCTTTTAAAGTCTAAGAACAGTGGGAGTAGAAACAGATTTTTTCCAAAGTTCATATATAATTAAAATATCTTGGCGTAGATTTTAACTGAAGCACCCACCAAGCTGGCCTGCACAGTGAGGCTGACTTATCTATAAACTTTGAGGGCAGTAAGAGCTTTAGGGCTTTTAAAAGGAGAGAGAGAGAGGGAAGGAAAGCATTCAAGGAGAAGCAGCTATGTTTTTGAAACACTAATGCTTGGCCAATAGATATTTTTGCAGGAAACAAGATCCGCTAGCCATGGAAACGTAAACCGAAGCAATGGCAGCCAGCTTTGGTGATGAGACACAGCTGCACTGTTTTTCTGACTATGACACCCGTCTTGGCAGCTTTTCGTGCCCCTTCAGTTCATTTAAATCTCTGTTCTTCAAGGGAGGGTTCTGGGGATCACAGGCATGGGGTCACGTTGTAAAGAAAAAGGAATGAACAGAAAACAAAAATATCTCAATAGACAATAGCAATTTTGTAAAGCTCTCTTCATAGAATCTGTCACTATCAAATAGCATCCCTAATTCTAATTCTTCTTTAATCAATCCATGGATAATGACATTCACTATTTTAAGGCAATATGTTAGTGACAAACTTCAAAATACAACTATCATGGCCGTAATAGGTTTTCTATATACTGTATTTGTTTCTGTCCATAAGGTAAATATTTTGCTTGCAGACTACATATTATACACTGTGCATTTGCTTATACACGTTTTCCATTACATATCTGTGTGTATAATACATTATTACCTGACATGCCTCCAAAAACTTTTGAAGTACATTTCAGAAGTTATCTCCAATCTTTAATAGTTGAAATCTGTCTCTAAAACTAACTTTCATAATCCGTAAAAAAACCAAAACAAAACAAAAACCAAATAAGCACTTGGACCCTATGAACCACTTTTCAAACTACATTCTCTCATAATAAGGCAAATGTTTAGAAATTAATTGGAATCAATACAAAAATTCAACCATCCTCATCTGCTCAATATTTTATTTTATTATTATAAAGCAATTAAGATGAAATTTATATATGTTAAATGTGAAACAGTACTATCATTAATGGACATGATGTTACAGAGTAGATCTCTTGAGTGTTCTCATTTTCATAAGTGAAATTTTATATCCACTGATCAGCAACTATCCACTTTCACCTGCCCGTATCACCTCACAGCCAATACTCATTCTATTATTTTTGCTTGTGATACTGACGATTTGAAACATGTCACATAAGTGAATTCAAGTAGTATCTGTTCTCTGTAACTGGATAATTTCACTTTGTGTAACATTCTCAAGGTTTATTCAGGTTGTCACATATTGCAACATTTTCTTTTTAAAGGAAGAATAATATCCTGGTATCTGAGTGTGTGCACACGTGTGCATGTGTGTGGCACATGGCATATATGCCTTTGTCTGATACATTCATCTATCAGTGGACCTATAGGGCATTTCCTTAGCTTGGCTGTTAATGGTGTTAAAATGAGCATCAGAGGGCTGATATCACCTCAAGGTACTGATTTCAATGCTTTTAGATAAATAGCCAGAAGTAGGATTGCTGGTAGTGTGAATTTGTGATTTTATGAGGAATCTCTATACTATTTTCAATAGCAGCTACATAATTTTAAATTTCTACAAGAGTTAATTTTTTTTTCAAATCTTTGCCTCTCTTTGCTATCTGTTTTCTTTTCGTAATACCACAAAAGGTAAAATTGGGAAAAACAATGAATAGATATTTCTCCAGAGAAGACATAAAATTACCAGCAGGTACATAAAAAAAGGTTCTCAAAGTCATTAATTACCAAAGAAATCCAAATCAAAAACACAGTTATATATTACCTCATACCTGTTATGGTGATTATTTTCAAAACCTCAATTTTGTATATCCCACAACCTCCATTATTTTCCAGAATTATTTTATATGGTGTATTATTGTCCCTACTTCAAACTCAGTCTTTAACTCCTCTGTCCTAGCCTTAAATCCACAACATTTAATCAGTACTATTAAAGCAAACTTCATATTTATGAACTCGACTTAAACTGTATATGTCATATTTTAAAGTTTCAGAAGTATTTGGTACAACTGACCAGTTTGTCTTTTCTAAAACATTTCCCTTTCTCAGTTGTGGTATCAGTACTCTTATGATCTTTCTCTGTTTTCAGTTGTAGTTTGTTTTTCATTTTTTTTTCCTGTGTATCCTTGTTCACTAAACATTTAAAATTAGAACATTTCTAGTCTCTGTCGGAGGCCTTTTTGTCTTCTCAATCTGCATAAGTTCCCTAAGTGACAAATGGCCTCATCCATTCCCATAAGCGAGGTTTTTTTCCCCCAAAATTTCACACTGCTCACATTATTAGTCAGCTTTGCAATTACTGGTACAAAATACCCAACACTTGCAAATTCAACACTCATAAGTTAAAGGAAGACACGTTTATTTTGGCTCAGGGTGTAGTCCATAGTCAGCTAATTTCAAGACAGAAACAGCATCTTGGAAGAAAAGACACTTAACACAGAGCAGCCAAGAAGTGGAGAGGGAAAGGAAGAAAAAGCAAGGGAGGGTAATGGGAGGGAGGGGTTGGGAGGAGAAGGGAGGGAAAGCAAGAGAAGGGAAGGGGAGGGGACAAGAATATATCCTTCCAGACCATGCCCCCTAGCGATGATCACTCCATCCATTCAAATCAGGCCTCACCTTCCAACATAAAGTGTTTGGAGGACATTTTAGATCTAAATCATAACTCACAGAGACACACACATGAACTCTTTCTGCTACTGTAACCTAGTGAATCAAACACACATAATTAAAAGTTAACCATTGGACACAGAATACCATAAGAGAGTGATTTTATAACATTTCCAAATCTCTATAATATTCTTAGGTGATTTCATGTTTAACTATGATTAATATTACTCTTATGTTGATAATGCACTTTAAACATCTCTATACCAGATCCATGGTTTTCATTACTACTGCATTTTCACGATGGTTCAATGAATATTTCACTAAGTCCCTGACCTACCCCAAACTGTCAACTTAGTAACTTCAATTGTTCATCACTTAAAAAATTTTAAATTTAAGACAAGGAAAAGAAAAATGTTGTAGCTCTAGAAAGTACCTGAAACAATCTTTTGTTAATATTCTCTCTCACTTTTTAAAAAATCTTTATAATTTTTATTTCAAAGAGAATAAAACCAAGCAAAATAAAACAGAATAAAGCCAATCAAAGCAAAACAGTATAAGTACAATAGATTTAGTAACTGAAGCAAATCCTTAGGAATCCTTTTGGCTTCCTGTTCCTTTATGATTAATCTTCCCTATCTTGCTCATTAAAAGGTTCAATAGTTTGCCATACGTCAATATTTTGTCAGGTGTCTTTCACTCAGATCCATTTTGTTTGCCATGACCTTAGTTCCATACTCTACTTATTTCAAATGTCTCCAAACTAATTTTTCCCCGTCTATTCTATGTATGACAGTAAAAGAGATGTTTAGAAACACAGATCAGACTATTTCATGACCATACTTTAAATCTTTCCATAGCTTGTCATTTGCATCTCAGGTTGCTGAAACCTAACCTTATTACCAGGCTCTAGAGCTTTGCATAATCTGATGTACTCTGCCTGCCTCAATTAGCATTACTATTTCCTCTCTAACTCACTAACCCACAGGCAACTCTTCCAGTTCTATTTTCTACAGCAGTTCAAATTGGTTCCCATGTAGGGAAATCTAAGATAGAAAAGTATTGGAATACTTTGCCAGTGATTTTTCACAAATCTATCTCATCTCATTTTAAATGTAACTGCTTTGAGAAACGTTCTTGAATATTATGCTAAAGGTTTTCTCCCCTCTACCAATGCTTATCTAACCTGGCAACTAGGTATTCCATTTGTAGTACTTTTCATTAACCAGTAATTAATTAATTTATTTGTATGCTACTTAATCATCTGTCTTTTTCCTGGAACATAAGCAGGTAGAGGTCTTGTCTTTTCATCTTTATGTGCATAGTAACTAGCACATGGCAGGTTCTCAACAAGAAAAAACCAATTGTGGGAAGAATATTATGTCTCATTTACATTATCTGTGATCCAAGGGGAAATGTAAGGTGATAATCCTTTTTTAGACAAGGACCATCTAGTTCTCCTAGAATCCTCCCAGTCACTGTCTTTTCTTGAATACCCTGAGATGTTTTCTTACTTTTAGGTCTTAAACTTTCAGGGAATCTTCTGAATAATCAAACACAGAGAATTACTATTATTTAAACCAGGTCACATTCTAAAATATGTTAAGACCTCCAAGCAATTTTTAAAAGTAAATATAGCGAATATTTCAAATAGAGAATACCATTGCTTCAAAGTGAATACACATGTAATATCAATTAATATCACTTAGTATTTGTTTTGGAGATTCATTATGGTAATAACTATTTGTACTATCCTATACTATTACCACATAAGTTTATGATATATGTATTATCATCCTAGGTTTTTCAAAGGATACTTAGTGTAAAAAGTTAATTAAGAAAGCTCCACAGCTAGTGCCAAATGGCTGTCCATGAAGCCTGAATGTTGAAGCTGTAATATTGTATTTTCCACTAAACTATATTAGTTTTCAATAAGAAAGGAAAATATGAAGAAGTTAGGTGCATTAGATTCCACATATACCTATATTTAACACCCAATCTCTAAACCTTTTGAGTTTTTTTGTTTGATCTGTTTTGTTTTGTTTTGCATAGAGGCTGTAAGTTAAAAACCATAGTCCCCAGAACGTTTTCCAATACCACGCAGCAGTTTGGTGATAAAGTGGAACAATGAGGCAGCCTCTGGGCCAGGAGATCCGACTTTCTAGCATACGTAATCACAAAGTCCTGTTTCTCTGTGGCACCTGATATCAGCTTCTGTTTTTCAGTTTCCAATGTCACAAATATACATCACATGCAATGGCAAAGTTTCCCTTTGAACAATGTTTTCCCCTGGTCATTCTGAAGATTTTTAGGAGCTAGCAGTCACAACTAAAATTAGCTAACTTGTAGTATTGTTGGACTAAAGTACCTCAGTTGATTTGATAGAGCTATAAAGAATAGGTGGTTAAAAATAACAGAAATGAAATTATGGAACTGGCTAGGGAAGAAAGTACACAGATGAGAATTCAGATTTTAGGTTGTGGACAAGATCAGCTAGAGAATTTGCAGATACAAGACTAGATCAACTAGTAAGTTGATCCCACTCTCTATATAAAGAAAAAATTTGAATTGAATATATGTTGACTAAAACTTAGCATACAGAGTGGGGATGGATCAGAAGGTTGGGCAGTAATGACTCTTACGGATGCTTAAGAAAATTTTACAAGAGCAAGACATTTCCAAGTGAGAAGCAAAGAGCTTGAAAGCACAGATGGGGGAAATGCCACTTTGGTAAGAGAAGTACTTTCTTCCCACAGCCTGACATCTTTATTGCCAGAGAATCCTGAAATTCTGAGCCTCAGGGGATTAAAAATAAAAGCACATTTTATACTCAAAATAGAAACCATTGCAAAGAGAGCAAAGCAGCATCCATAGCAAGTCATAAACTGGTAGGCGGCCGGGCAAACCTACAGTCTCAAGGCAGAAATGAGAACTGGGGTTTGACTTCTTCTGAAGAATATTGTTCCTAAATACCCTAAGCCAAAAACCACTATGTCAAGGGAGAAAAAGTGAGAGAGCTCAAATGCCAATCAATAAAGAGAACATTGGTGGTTGAAGACTTGGGACTGGATAACACCTCGAGCTTTGATTACACCTACATGATAATGGCTGGATGCAAGTAACCAATGAACTTTCTGACAGAATGGTGTGGTGACCAGTCAGGACTGAAAACTGATGTGACTGTCACTGTTACACAAAACTTTCAACCTCTTCCCTCCCCACAACCCCCCAGCCACAAGCTGTGATACAACAGACTGATGTATCAGGTCTGTTCAGAATCTCAGAGGGTGGAGCTGGAGGACATAGAAACCGAATAAAGAAAAAGACCGGCTGGTCAAGAGCTTACTGTGGGACTAATTGAGGGAGGCCGTGTCATTCCCGGTCAGTAGAGTGTGAGAATTGCAGATCAATGACCTCTCTGTATTTTCCTAATTCTTTCTTTTCTTGATTGGATTTTTCACGATAGCTGATCTGCTTCTTCTCCAACTTTGTACATGTTTTGTGGACAGATAAATTAACTTTAAGATAATAAGCTGGCAGAAAACCAGGAACTTCAAAGAGTCCTATTGGTGTTCTGACACATCACCAAGATTCCACACCTTGAACTTCAAGTCAGATGCCATCACTAAAAGAAAATATGGGGGGCTGGGGATTTAGCTCAGTGGCATAAGTGCCTGCTTGACAGGCAAGAGGTTGTGAGTTGGATCCCTGGTACCAAAAGAAAAAAAATAAAAAAGAAAATGCGGGATGTCTCTATTGAAACAGAAGTAATACTATTACATCATTTAAAAAATGTCTGCAAAGAATGTTAAGTGATACATAGCCAATGTATGACTAACACAAATTAATTTTGTACTGTTCTTACCAAATACCATTTCCATCTTCCTCATTAAAGGACCTCCTGCTTTCATGAGATAGTAATGAATTGAACAAAACTCCACACTTCCCAGCGCTGTACTGCTTCCTTACTGAAGAGTGAGAAAAGTCAGTGTGCTAAGGATTACTGGGCAGTTAGGCTTTTCCAATGTGGTAGATGAACTTCAAAGATGGCCACCATACATACCTTTCTTTGTATGTAAGTTCTTTCACATATCAAGATGTGGGGTTTAGTTATTCTGAATCTGGGGATGCTTCGATGACTAATTTGACTGGTATAACACAGAAGAAGTAACATTTAGGAACTTCTGAGGTTGCTCAAATAAGATCCTTCAGAGACCAAAAAAAAAAAAAAAAAAAAAAAAAGTAGTGATAACATGCTCCAATAATATAATTATGAAGTTAAGGAGACTGAGGTGATTTCTAGGCAAAATGTTGAAAGTGTCAGTTGGCTTCTGTTAGATATGTAGGATATGATATGTTGAGATTTAAAAAATAACAATATTCAACTATTCTATAGGATTTAGAGAAAAAAGTGGAGGACTTTACTAGGTTCAAAAATAGAAAGGTTTTCATCTCCCATCTTGCCAGGCAGCAATAGTTTTCTCAAAATAAGAAAGGGCTTCAGGGCAAAGCTCAATCTTAGGTTATTTCCAGAAACATGTAATTTCAGGCTAATGTTAATTTCAGTAATATAGGTGGAGAACCCCTTACACCTCAAAAATAATATTTGTAGCATGGCCACACAAGGAAATGAAAAAAAGGCAATTATAAACGTCACAGAGTATTTGGGGTTTTTTTGTTTGTTTGTTTTGTTTTGTTTTGTTTTTGGTACCAGGGATCAAACTCACGACCTTGCACTTGTCAGGCAGGCACTTGTGTTGCTCGGCCAAAACCCCAGCGTCTCAGAGTATTTTGTAGGTCTTCCCAACTAGATAAAAGGCTTCAAAGAACCTTATGGTTTGATTTCATGGCAACAAGACTGTATGCTAAAAGTAGAGAGAAATTTCCCTGGGAGAAAAACCATGAGGATGGCATTTGTCTAATGGAGTTAACCCCAATAAGAATGGAATAAATGGCATAGAAGTTAATCACAATAAAAAAAAGCAACATTGGAGGCTCAGACTTTTAATCAACATAAAGTAGGTCTGACATGTATTCAGCAACAAACATAGATCATTTTTCATTGAAAAGATTAGTGTACAGTGCCCATAACCTGCAGAACAGTCAAATGGTGTAGAGATTCTTTTCCCTGGAGACAAGGACCCAGTCAATGAAGTGATGACATGCTGACAGGCATAGTGTAGTGAATTAAGCTAAGAACTGAGTCAGGTAACTGGTTTTTGACTTTTTCCAGATTTTTTCAGCTAAGAGTTTGCTTGAGTCTCAGCAGAAACTTGGAGTTGGACTTTTGAAACATGCTTGAACCACTGAGATTTTTGAGGGATTATTGTATCTCTAGGTTGAGACAGTTATATAATGTTAGGTAAAATTATGAATTTTCTATTGTCTTTTTTGGAGGTTATGGTTTAAGATGTTTGGGTGTAAAGTTGACAAGGAGTGGGCTGTAACCATTAATCCTAATATGTGTACCTCATTGGACTAAGTGATTACAGAGTACCCTCTTGGGTGTCTTTGTGTAGGACATGACACCCTGGCTTGGGTAATATGTATTATGGTCCCTGGAATATTCCTTTGTGGCATGGTTTCCTGAGAGACTGTAACACAATCTTCTGCCATGAGGTTTCTTCTTTGTAGCCTGCTAACCATGTACTGAATCTCCTGGAACTATGAGCTAAGTTAAGGTTTTCCTCCTTTAAGCTGTGGGTATCTTCGTACCATGTCTCAGTGACAAGAAAGCCAAATAATACAAATTATTACATATTAACTAGAAAGGATTAAGCAGAAAGAAACTACTTGAATTCTCTAGTTTCATACAGTGACTGGTCAGAAACTTCCAGTTCATTGTACATTCTCCATCAATTACTCCAAACTCTTTCTTTTACATTATTCTTCTCCTAAAGCATGGGGATATATTTAATCCAAATGCATTCTGTGTAAATATCAATTTTAAATGGAGTAATTTTATTGAAGAATCTTGGAATATTCATTTCTTTTGGAAATTTAGAAGTGAGCTAGCATGCCAGGAAAGTATTTCCTCATAGTTGCTATTAGTGAAAGCTGAAGAAAGCTGATCCCTTTGGCTTAAGAGATGTCTTCCTGTTTAGTCCCTGCTTGTACGCTATGCATATATGTGCTGAAATAAAGATGATCTGACTCATTGTGCAAAAGCAGTTGACATATAAATGAAATGATTTTGGCACTGTGTGTCTGTGTGTGTGTCTGTGTTTTCTGGTGTAGAAAATCAAACCTAGGATTTCATGCATGTAATGGTAGGTATATAGCAATCTACCACTGAGATACATGCCTCGCCCCAATTTGACATTTTGGATGAACAAATATTATACATTTCTTGATAGAGGAGTATTTATTCTTGCTTTACTGAAGTCTGGAGTGGCTTTAGAGGTTTTGACCAAAAAGATGCAGTTGGAATTGAGAACATCAACTTGAAGCAGAAACCTGTAACACACCATGTGGCTCATCAAGTCTGGATGCTTATTTTAAGACAATACTGGGAGCAGGGTTTCTTCAGCAACCTTGGTCCAGACAAATGATAATGAGGAGAGTAATCAGAACCCATTATACACATGTGGCATGAGAAATAAATCTTTGCTATAACCTACTACAATTCAGGACTATCTTGTAATACTGCGTAGCTACCCTAGTCCATTCTTATTGCTACACATATTTAAATTAGTTTTCTAGTGTCGGAAAGAAACTGAGTTTATCATTCATGTCTTTCCTACAAATTATTTAACCTTTACAATGTGAAAAACTGAAGCTCAATGGGGTTAAGTAACTTGCATGCAGATGATGAAGTCAGTCCCTACATAAAACTCTTCACTTCAAAGTGAATGCATTTACTTTCATTCCTCACTCTACTATATACTCGTGTGATCTATGAACCATACCATGATTTGGTCATTAATTCTATCTCATACTATATTATGAATAAATATAATGACTCATTCACAGATGTATGAAATATCTAATCAAATTAGACACTGGCATTTCCTTTTGTATTTGATATATTACTTAGTATCAGTATCATAATTTTTATCTTATTTTGTACCAGGTACTTTTACATAGAAGTTACTAATAGAAGAAAAGACTTTCTTAGAAGTTTTCTCTAGAAGTTATATAAAATACATGTATTCATGTATCATTCTATAGGCTTTAGGTTTATATTTTAAATACATTGTGTCTGTACCACATTAAAATAATTTAAAATCACATACACTGTATTGCATTGTAAACTCATTTATTAATATTTTAAAAATTCAAACACAACATAATAAATTTGGCTTCTTTTCCCCAGAGAAATGGGAAATATATTTCAGTGAAGGACCATTTCATTACTTTTATATACTGAAGTGTTGTTAGGTTTTATGGTTCTTTAAAATATGCTACCAGCAAAAATAACATTAACTGATTAGTAAATAAACAGTTTACAATAATATAGTAAGCAAGAAACAAAAACTTACAGAAAAAAAAATCCCCTCTTTTTAAAGAAATTTTAAGATAAACTATTACAATACAGTTTATCCCTAACAACAATAAGCCCATCAATATAGCACTTCTGTACATACAAAAAAAATAATAATAATAATAACAAAGTATGGCATTTACTGCAGAAACAAAAAGTTAAAAGACATAATGTATGTAACTTAAATACCCTCACCCCCATTGATATAGTGGCTTCTTATTCCTGAAACATAGAAACTCTGCTCTTCATGGTAGAAAGATGAAGTCTTCTCATTGAAAAGGCACATTCTTATCTGCAAGAAAAGAGCACTGTAAATGCCACTTTTGTAATAAGCTGAAACACATTTTACAACATTCAGGATTTAGAGGGTGGAATAAAAAGTACTTAATCTAAATCATTATAATGAAAGACTCAATAAAACACATGATTACTGGTAATCACTGTAATATTGATTATTGCAGACATTATCTTTACAACTAACTTTTCAAAGAAATTTTATATAGAATTCTGAGTAGAAAACATGCTATAGTCACAAAAAATTGTAACTCCCTATAACATTCATAAGTGATTTCAATTAACTTAAGTATGCACTGCAGTTTCTAGTTTCTTTAAATATAATTGTTTAACTGATTCTGTTTCTGAGCTTTCAGAAATAAGAATTAATTAAAGATATAGTACTAAAAGCAAAGTCTATGAAAAAATAACGCTTTAGGTACTTACATTGTGGTATTTACAATATGGCTATCCATAAAGAAGACAAAGGACTTTTTTTTAAGACAAAATTTTTTAACACATACAATGGCACACATTGGCTCATTTTTCTCTTACTGACTAGTTTATGGTAATCTGATGTGTTCTTTTTATCATGCAAATTTTTATGGACCTTAATTTTAAACATACAAATTATTAATACAAATCTAGGCTTTTAAGAAACTTCTAATAACACTCATAATTTAAATAATTTAGTCATACTAAGTTATATTCAAAGGTGTGTAGACTTTACTAACTGATAAATCTTCACTGGTAATCACCAGTAACATTTAGAACTTCATTGAAGACAGATCTGAGAATGAGTAAAGCTCTTTTTCATATTACTATCTTATCCAAATCTTTAGTTAGTAACCTATAAGAGATCTCTAAATGATGAGCTTAACCTAATGAACTTCTGAGATTTTTAATCTGAGAGTAAATTCACTCTTTTCAAGTATATATTACAGATTATTTTTTAAAGTCTAACACTCAGACTCCTTTTGATAATCTCTTGTTCTTTTGATGATTGAAACTTATTTTCAACTTGATGATTAATTTGCAGATTACAAAAAAATCAATCTGTTAAATCAAAAGCGTCACCTCATACAGTAAGGAAAAAACCTCAAAATTACTAGGACCTAACCAAATTCTAATAGGAATCCCACGGCAGCCTTCTCAATGAGAACGTGTCTGACAACCTAAAGAACATCTAGCCAATGGCATGGGATGTCTTCTGACAGAGAAGTACCCAGCACAAAGAAACAGGATCATAATGTGTGTGTGCAGGAACCCACTCTGAGCTCATCATTAATCTCAGAATGAATGTGAATAAGGGTAACTGTCTGTCATGACCTATCCTACTGCATCATGCCGGTTGTCTTGAAAGTACTTATATCAGATTGTTCTTTGCCTGGAATACTGCATTCCTTGGGTTGGGATTTCCTAAGAACCTTATCCTGTCCAGCACCTACTATGTGCTACATAGAAGAACATAACAGCCATCTCTTTCTAGCACGACAGAATGAAGCCTAATAATAAAGAAGACATTTTTATCTATTTTCTTCACAAGAGTATTTTTAGCCTATCATCTTCCTATCTAAAACTTTCTCGTCTTCTATCTTATGAAGTCAAATAATGACGTCATCCACTTCATCACCTTTCCAGTAGGAGCAGAAAGATCACCTCTAATTACTTCATATATCCTGAATACTGCTGAGCACTGTATCTTGTGAACATTTTCAATTCCTTCCACTTTTAACTCGGCCTCTATCCCTGCTGTGACCCCCTCACCTGAAAAGTCTTCAAAATATTACACCTTATTTAAACTCCAGTTTATCTTTTACAAGTCACCAGAATAATGTTCTAGAACCTAAAAATGACTGTATCACTCCTCATTCCAGAATGTTGGATGATCTGAGAGTGCGCTGAGCTGCTAAAACCTCCATCCTTCACAGGACTGCACCCCAACAGCAGCAGCTTCTCCACAACCCCCATATCCTGTACTCGCAGAGGCTTCGGCTTTGTGCACTTCCCCAGAGAGGCCATGTCTTGGCTCAGACTTTCAACTCCCCTTTGCATGCGACTTTCCCCATCACAGACTCACATGACATTTTCACAAAACACCTGTAATTCAATACTACTTCCAAAGTGCAGTCTTCTAAGTTATTATCCCTAACCCACTTGCTCTTTTTTTAGGAATCCTAGAGCAGTTTGAAAACATGTGGATACTGAGCATCGTATGAGGAAAAAACATCCAAGATTTCCTACTGCCTGGAGAGATCACGTGAAAGTTGTAGAAGGTTCTGGTAGACTCGAAGAAGCCTGAAGACAGAACAGAATTACACAGTAATTCTGATCTATTACCAGGAGGATTTGTGGCCAGAAAGGGATAGAGAATATAGCCCCCAAATAAGCAGAAAAAGCTATGCCTCAACTGTGGTCAGCGAAGGGAGGCTGAAGGTACATCACCTCCCATCAATACTGTTATATTTCATAGTTCATAAGACAAATGTTCTTATTCCGTCATCTCTGAACTTGCAAACTGTCTCCCAACTGATGGCATCTTATAATTGCTGTCAAGTGATAGTTCTCATATAGATGCAACTGCCTGTATATGCCCAAGGCTGGTCAAAGCTCTTTGTTCTGCTGTCACTTTAACTGCATCAAAAATGCAGTTGCCATGGAAAGAGTTTAATTTTGCTTGAAAAATCTTTAAAAAGATAATGTCATGAATAATCAATAAATATACAGAAAGACGTAACAGAGAATACCAAGCTAGAGTTCGATGTCAGAAAAGGAAGTTATTACAGTACTAGAACGATGATGTCAGTTCCAAACATTTTTGCCAAGAAATGAAAAACAATTTCGAGATGGCATTATAACCTAGATAAATGAAACTGGTGAATTTCTGTTCTGACAAACTACTACATATCAAGAAATCTAACTGCAACTAGATGTTGCCAAATTCTTCAGAAGGGATGAAAAATATGTTTGGGGAGGCTGGAATGCACAATTCTTGTATAATTTAAAACTGTTTCACATTGTTTCACAATAATATTGGCAGTTACTTCTTAATGCGTGGTCTAAAATTAATAATAGTGCCTTAGATAAAATAAATAATGGTATAAGTCTCCAGAGATTAGACCAATTTGGAGTAAAGGGAGAAGAGAAAAGAAAAGTAGAATCTTTTACTAATGATGTTCAAACCCTGAACTGATGAAGTTTAAATTGGAAATAACTGAACTACTTGAAAGTTCCAAACAGAAGTTCTTCAACATTAGAATGTAAGATGCAGAAAAATTAATAATAATGTCCTTATCTTTGTTAAACCACAAGGTCATTCAATTAGTTGGTAACAGAAGCACAGGAAGCACTTGAGTCAGTCACATTTTGGTGCTCTTCATTTTCCATAATACTTTTCAGCTACAGAGGGATCAGTCACAGAAATCTAAAGGATAGTTGAGATGTCAAATGTTCAACAGAATTTCCAATGTTAAAAAGGAAAAGAAAAGAAAGAAAAAAAAGACAGCAGAAAACAGAAACAAAACAAGATGTCTTAGTTAATCTGGTTATGGCAATGTACTCCTATTGCTAAACACAAAAAAAATCCCTGTATCTTAGGCCAGTGATGGCAAACCATTTAGAAACTAAGTGCCAGCCATGAATATAGCTCAGTGGAAGTGCCTGTCTGGCAAGCACAAGGTTGTAGGCTCAATCCCCAGTACCCCCCCCCAAAAAAAGAGAGAGACTAAGTGCTCAAACTTCAACTAAAACCCACTTATTTACTGCAAAGTGTCAACACTGAATTAAACCTGAATACTGAGGATTTAGCTTAGAAAAAACAACTGTTGTCCAATGCTTGGCTGCTGGGGCGACTTGGCTCACGTGCCCACAGAGAGGGCTCTGCTTGCTAGCTGCGGCACATAGGCCATAGGTTCGCCACCACCGCTACCGTCACCCTGGGTGCATCTAACATCTATATACTAGTAACACTCTTTAATGATAATTTTTGAGACGTCATCTCTTCATTCAATGACACTAAATCCCAAGCATCTGTCTTTCATCAATGCACAAATTTATTCATTAAAAAGCACTCTGAGATGCTGAGACAGAATGATTCCAAGTTTGAGCCGAGCCTGAATAATGTAGTGAGTGCCTGGGATTCACTTTTCAGTACAAAATGAATAAAAAGAAAGAAAAAACAATCTGAGCAATCAAATAGTGACATTTCACAGGTTGTGTGCTAAATATTCATTCTCTCTTGGCTTGTTAAAAAAAGGATTGGTGTTTTTGTTTTTGTAAGCAAATAAGAGAAATGAAAAAGCAGTTCTGAGAAATTTTGATTCCCTAATAAGAGAGAAATGTGATACAGGTTCCTGCCTCCCACTTTCTTGTTGCCTAAAATAGATGTGACAGCTGAAACAACAGCCGTCACACAGACATGACAGGACAACACAAGTTAGGGTTTGAGACAACGACATAAATGTAATTCATCTCTGCCATCAAAAGGTCACTGAATTAATAATGCAACAAGCAAACACTACAGTCTCATGACATGAAAATAACTTTTATGTGTCTGTACTGCTGGGTTTACTATCACTTGTAATAAAAGACTATTTCCTTCCCTCTCCTATACCCCAATCACCCTACATTTTTTATGCAACAAAGCAATTAGGTAATAATAATATATCTCACCTCATTTTGGCAACTTTTCAAGCTTTAAGAATGTCTTAAATGATCTATCATATGATAATATAATTGTCTTTCAAAAAAAGCATTATTTTAAAAGCTAATTCAGAAAAAAATTATAAAAATGGCTATAAATCCAAATCAAGTGTGAATGGAAAAATTGTTCTGGCTCAGTCAACAATTTTTATTGTTTGTTCATTTAAGTAAATTTGCTCTATGAGGTTTATCCTCTGGGTTATGTTGAACAAGACATACAGGTTTCAGATAACAAACACTATGTTAAGCATAGTTCATGTCTTAAAACACTACTCAGGATTTTTCCATCCATAATAAACTTGAGGTCCTGGTCTCGTGTTGTCCCGCAACCTGTGCATGTAAAATAGCTACACGTGGTTGGTTGTGTTCGGCCCCCCACTTCAATCCAGCCTACTCTATCCCTTCTGCAGCCCAAACAATCACAGCACAGTATAAATCTTGAACCAAATCTACAATCACTTTATTAAGTGGGTCAAATGCTATATAACCAGAAACTTGTGATTCATCTGTTCTCTGTGAGTTTTACTTTAATAGAAATAGTTGACACTAGATCAAACATTTTTAATCTAGAGCTACACTGTTCAACACAATAGCAAGTAGCCACGTAGGGCAATTTAAGTTAAAATTTCAGTTACTAAAAAGGAAATGAAATTATACATTCACATATACCAGCCACATACGAATTGCTCAAGAGTCACGTATAGCTTGTGACTGTCAAATTTTTACATTGTGATTCCCAGTTGTTAACGGAGCAAAGAAAAATTTCTTTTATGGTTCAATATTTACAAAAAAGTAAAGCATCATCAACAACAACAACAAAAAAACTAAATGAAAGTTCTCCTTTTGACCCATCTAAGTAAAGGCAAATATAATAGTTCCCTTTACAAAAAATAAAATATGAATTATACTACTAGAAACAAACCACTGGACATCTTAAGATAGAAATTTCTTTCTAAAACAAACAATACTTAAATACATTCCTATGTTCTACTCACTTTAAATAACCAGTGTTTATTCTGATGATACATTATGCTTAACAATTTCTGTAGTGCTTTAGGAATTACAACTACTTTCAACTTGGTAACTATTTGAGCAAAGCCTTCTTAAGCAGAGTTTTTAGTTAAACAGTTGTATCGAATCTGCTTTCTGAGTCTGATGTGCTGATGCTAACAGCCAGAAAGTATTTTATGGCCAAGTAACTTTGGGCCCAAAATGTAATGAACACATACAGTATAATATTAAATTCAATGAAGCAGAATACAAGTAGCCAAAAAGCAAATTTAAGTCTTTGTAAATTACATACTTGACAGAAATTACTAGACTAGACTTGAAATGACAGAAGTATTAGCTTTTAGAAGCTGTTATCATAATTTTTAAAATTTCCTCTAGTATGTATCATTATAAATAATAATTTTACTGCTTAGTAGGAATTGGACATAATAGCATGAATATATTGTTTCCATCTATTATTCTGTTTTGTAAAGCTCTATTTAAATATGTGTTTCTGAACATGGCGATGGGTATTTGTCTCCACCACTTTTCTTTGAGAAAATTGAAGGTAATTTGTTGTCAGATTATACTGTCTCTGATTCTTCTTCAGTTCTGCTTTCTGAGGCAGCTGAAAACTACACAACAGTAAAAACTGAGATTGTCTCCTCAGCGTTACAGTTCCTGTGTTCAAAATGCTTTGCCAACTAATCAAAAACAAAATTAGGATAACAACAATACATTAGATAAAGTTATATTAATCAAGAGGCTTGGGCTATTTTTGACACACCCACACATTTTCCCCATTTAACTACATTAACTTCAATTCTTGAAGTACTACATGTAATGGGAAAGAAGGAAAAGTCCTCCCGATCCATTCTACCTCGAATGATAATTTGCAGCTGATCATAGCATAGTACTTCTTTTCTTTCTGAGGTTTTATTTTAGGAATGAACACAAGACCTAAGCCTAACCAATGACATGAAAATAAAAGAGATAAAAGAAAGAACTCTGATGGAGGAGAGTTCGGGAAAACATATTCTAATTCTTAAGGAGAACTGGTCCCTAACTTCCGTCTGGCTGTGACAATGGAGATGAGAGGCACTAGCCAATGCCCAGCCTATGATGAGGCACAGGACACTGGGCAGCACTCAGGGACACAGCAGCCACGAACCTGAGACACTGTGCTGGTCTCAGCCCAACTTGAATACTCTATTAAATTAAAAAAAAAAAAACTTCCTTTAGAAAATTTAGTTTAAGTCACATATTGTCAGTTTCATACAGTTTGATCTAATATAAAGGAAGCAGTGAAAAAAATTACCTCATCCCAATGACAAACAAAGATCATTGTTAGTATTTGGGTTCATTTAAGGTCATATTAGAAGCATTCCTCTAAGGGAGAGTAAAAAAGCTTGTTTTATAAAATTGTTAAGGAAGGAAACTCATGCCCCTCTCTGGAAACGACTTGCATCCTGTTATTTTATGGATAGACTTTGGATAATAAAGTGGAACTAATTTTAGAATCTCAAACAAGACAACATCAGTAAGATACGATCCAAAATGAGTTAGAAATTACATTGTAGTTCTAAGGCTCTATCCTGCAGTTCGGAAGAAATGGAAATCATAGTGTTCATATTCATCACTTCTGGGGTTCACACTGGAAGAACTCAGAGGAAAGGCACGTCATTGTTACAGCACAGTGAAGATAATAAGAATAATTATCTTTTCAGGTATAAATAAGCATTAAACAAATGGAATGAGATTGTAGTAGGAAGGGAAGCTGAAAGTTCCTTAAACTTTCTAGGCCTTAGTTTTGTTCTTTCAAATGAGCACAGTAGAAATTACTTTGCAAAACTGTTCTCATGATTGTGTTTGTGCCTGTAATAATCCTGCCACAAAGGGGATATTTATATATAAGCAGCTATTTTAATCATTTCTACTGGGTGTCCTTACCCCATCTTCCCTAAGCCAGAAACAATGATATTCCTTTATACTCCGATTTTTAGCTATTCGAATGTTACTTCCACTAGTACAACATAGGTTCTCTGTTGATTTGACTAAAATACGAGTGAAATTTGGATGAAGAATTATGAGAGAAGTAACACAGCTGAAAGTAGAGCGAAACCGTTATTTAAAAGAAAAAATAAGAAAGAGGCAATATGGTTTAAACAAGTTCAAACAAAATACTTACTTCAACAGCAGCAGCTGTACCCAATCATGAAGATTTATAGAACTGTGTGTTTCTTTATTCCCCTAGAATCCTATTCAACAGTGCACTCACACCTTATATGTATAGTTCTTTAGTCAAATTAGAATGTTTTCACAGAGTTTTGAATTGGCTCAAATGCTCGTATTTTATTACGAAAAGGCACTGGTGGAATAATTCATCTCAAACTTTACTATATTCACTTAGACAAGACAGAATGTCTTCTTAAGCAGTAGTATTACTAATACAATGTATTTGTTAAATAATTTGGGGGGAATGGGTGAACTGACAGTACTTTATTTATTTTTATTTTGTTGTACCAGGTATTGAACTCAGTGCCACCTTCTGTGTGATCAGCAAGAGTTTTATCACTGAGCTATACAAAAGCAGCATTTACCCAAGGCTTAAAGTAGTGTACTTCTATAAAATATTTAGTAGTTTTAAGAAAACACTGGCCACAAAGGGATCCTTTCAGTGCAATGATTCCAAATGTCAATAGTTTTACATTTCCTGATACTCTTTGAATATTTGCCTTTAATTTGCTCTGGTTGACAAAATATGTGACTAATATAACCAGTACAGCAAAACACAATGCAATATCTGTAGTCACCAGTGGCTTTGCTATGAAACACTACTCCATCCACTGCAGGAGATTTTTAATAATTTTACCAATTTAAAGCAGAGTTATTTATAAGAGTAACAACAGCAGCACAAAAGATCCCAAAATTTTTAACTCTTGTGCGACTTCACTTAGTATCTTTAAACAGACAAATGTAGTTATTAGAAGACTTGGTTGTAAGAGTCAATACAATGAGAGTCAATAAGCAATAGAGGAAAATGGCTCAAGTGGGAAAAAAGGCAATAAAATAAATAGTAAAAAGAAATACTACTTATGAATAATTTTAGTATGTCAAATACAAATGGATAATAGCTAGATTAACAAACATTTTTGAGCAACCCTAACATTTTACTAGTATATAAGTATTGTGCTATATATATATATATTTTTCAAGTATAGAATCTATGTACCTCTCTCTGTTTATATACAAAATAATTATTTAAATGGTCACAAGTAAAATCAAGTATTTAAATGGTCACAAGGAAAACTATTTATATAATTGACTTTAATTAATACCTTTTCTAAAATTCAGTTATTTTATGAACAAATTGCTTGAAAAATAAATGTTACAAATGGCACAAGAAGAAACAAACAAAAAACAATGACTAGCTTTACATGTATTTTTTAAAACATTGAGTGCTACTGAAAATCTTCCCCTTCAGAGGAAAAAATCCCATACACTGACAGTTTCACTCATGAATTCTATCAAATATTCCAGGAAGAGACAATACCAGTATTAAAGATGTTTTAAAAACACAGACGTAAAAGGATCATTTATCAACATATTTTATAGTAACTATTCAAATATGACAGACATTACAAAAATATAAATATTATCTATCTACACATATATGCATATCATTTATGTACATAGATGTACATTTATGTAACATGTATGTTTATAAATATTCATACTCTATACACACACACACACACACACATATATATATGAGGTAAAAGGTCTCAAAATGGATGGGGATATATACTAGTTCCCCAGGATGAATGTATATATTATCTATTACAAATATATACTAACTAATAAAAGTAAAAAGAAAAAGAAAAAAAGCCACAGGAGGAAAAAAAGAAAAAAGTAGTAGCAACATAAAAAGAAGATATCATGGCAAAGTAGGATTTATCTCAGGATTTTAGGCTGTTTTAATATTGAAGAATAAATGCATCACATTCACTATATTCACTAATTAAAATGGGGAGAAACGGAATCAACTCCTTACACATGGAGAACACATTTGACAACAGTCAACAAAATTCATAGTGAAACTCTTGAAACTCTTCAAAAATAGTAGTATCTTTTCTCCTTTTCCCTTTTGCTCTTTGAGCAGTTTCTTACCCTTACACAATATTTATTGTAGATTTTGGATCATATATACTTTTTCAGTTTCTTACACTAGGGAGACAATACGGTATTTACACATGTGAGTTTGATTTATCTCACGTATGAGTATGGTCTCAAGTCGTGCCCATTTACTTCCAAAAGTCTCAATGCAATCTTTCTTGATAGCTGAGTAGTACTTCATTGAAAGAAGGGAAAAGGAAAAAGACATAAATCTGTATATATGTATATGTAAGATAACTAAAATGACTATACTGCTGAATGTATTAGTTATTGAGAAAGAACAGTTAATACTTACATGATTAGATCAATTTTACATGTCTGTATCTGTTAATGTAAACAACCATATTGAAGGTAACAATACGCAATATTGCAACCATTGTCAAGTTCCTATCTTCTTGTTTTGTAAACCTATAATGTTACTGTTGTGGATTCGCTGTTGTCATTTGTTTGTGTCTTTTGCTTTTTGTCTTTCTTATATGTGTCTTTTTTCCCTTAAATTAAAAAAAAAAATAGTAGTATCCAGGCGTGGTGGAACACACTTGTAATCTCAGCACCCAGGGAGCTGAGTCAGGAGGATTTCCATGAGTTCAAGGCCAGCCTGGTCTATACAGTGAGTTTCAGGCCAGTCTGAACTACACTGTGGGACCCTGTCTTAATTAATTTTATTTTTTTTAATTTTATTTCAAAGATAGTAAAATCCAACAAAAGATAACAGAACAATCAAAACAAAGCAGTAGAACTGGCATAGAACTTCAAAGAGAGATACTATGAAAACAATAGCTACTATATTGTATTTGTTACTTTCAGAATAGTTGACCATTCCATCAGGCACAGCAAAAACAAACCAAAAACAAAACACAATAAAACCAATAAAAACAGGATGTGAAATAAAGAAAAGGAAAAAAAAGAAGGAAACGAAAATTAAACAAAATTAAGCAAAATAATGAGAACAATATTGGGGCTCGAAGACAAGACAGAGGATAATCCCACATACTTGCCACACACCCTGTCTTAAAAAAAAAATGCTAACAAAATGGTTACAAAAAATTGAGAGCTAATATTTTAATTAATATAAGAGCTAGCTGTAAAAGATCTTAATTCACCTTTATCATGTAATTTCACATATGTAAATGCTCAAGGCATTAAAATGTAGACATTTAGATCATATTCTGGAACCCTTTAGCCAATCCCCCTTTTAGATCTTAAAATACTTAAAGATCTTACAGTACTATTTTCAAAGTAACCTTTAACACTACAAATGTGAAAAAATCAGAGAAAATCCTGCCCACTGAATTAGCTCGAAATGAAGTAAAGGTAACTGGAGTGTGTATGAATTATAAGAAATAATCTCTAAGACTAAGAAAATAATAGGAACTAATACACCTCAACCTACACTTCTTGGAAAACACTGCACAGTTGTAGGAAAGGGATGTGGTCACTTTTCCCAAAAACAAAGACAGAAAAAAAGGGATTCATACTTATCTGAAGTTTAAAAAATACCTCACTAGAGGGCTAAGATTAGTGTGTTATTTAAATGATGTTTAATGTTGTTTAAAGAGAAAATAAGCAGCGGGTGTAGCTCGGGGATATGCCTAGCATGTGGGAGCCTCTGGATTTGATCCCTAGCAATATAAAAGAATAAATAAATAAATAAAATAAAAAGAGACAGAGTAAAGGAACTAGTTGTTGCTTCTTTGTGTCCTGAAATCTGCTCCTTTGCTCATTTTAAAAAAGAACAGTTACTTTTGGTCCACAGTTGTGCACTGTCAATGATTTGGGCAAGGTTAAAATATTAAAATGTTCAGTCCCAAATCTATTATTTCTAAGTAAGTCTCCTTTGTTCTATATTGCTAACCTATGTATAGGTACTACATTGTTAATTACACAGGCTGGCATTTTGTTCATTTTCATTTACCATTACACCCCTGGAGCTCAGGAGCATGACCGGGCCACATGACAGATACTTAATCACTGATTTTAATGAAAGAATGAAACCATCCAATTTTCTCTGCCCACTGAGATATCGCATAGTCACCTCTAATTCATCATAGTTAAAACTGATTTTACATCATATGACCTGTAACACTTTTCTGGACTGAATATGATTTGATTATGTCCCCCAAAGCTTCATGTGTTGAAACAAATTCCTACTGTGAAGTATTAAGAGGGTGAGCACCTAATCTGACTATGCTGTTTAGCTGTGGAGTCTTTAGGAAGTGAGTCAGATTAGGAAAGGTCAACAGGGTTGAGATACTACAGTAGGTGGCTTTATCAGAGGAGAGTCCAGAGAAGGCCCGAGCACGCTACTCTGTGTCCCATCTTGTGATGCCCTGCACCGCCTTGAGAATACCAGCAAAAAGACCATTTGCAACATGAGGGCTCTGGTACCCCCCAAACTATAAATGAAGTAAATTTCTTTTATTTTTATAAAGCTAACCACCCTCAAATATTTCATTATAGTAACAGAAAATGAACTAATCTAGAAGTTTACACTGAAAGCACACCTGTGGAAATACAAAAATACACATGCACAGGAATATTCATTGTAGTGTTATTTATAATTACTGAGTCATTGAAAAATACCCAAATATCAAACCACAGGTGATTGGATAAACTATAATATGTACCCAATACAGCATACTTATGCATACATAAAAAATGTAGTGAGCTCCAGCCCCTGCTTTTTATATTTTTTTATTTTGAGGTAGTGTCTCACAGAGTTTTTAAGTTGGCTGAGCTATATTTGTACTTGCAACTCTCCTGTGTCAGGCTCCCAGAGTCTGGGACAGACACGTGCCACTGTCCTCAGTCTTCTATGAGGTCATATAGTTATGTAGCATGACTTACAAAACAAAAAAGTATACAACAGCATATATAGTTTCCTACTTCTTAGGTGACAAATCAGGAAAACTTAAGAAATGCATGTAAAGGTTAACCAAAAGAATAAGAGAGAGTATAATCTAGAAAACAATGATGCTGATTATCTACAAGGGGGGTGAGACCAGAGGAATGCAGTGAAAGGAATACCGGAAAGAGTGACGAGAGAGAGAGAGAGAAATACATTTCACTTATCACAAATTTTTGAAATCATGGTCATGGTTTTCAAATTTAAAAATAACAGGATGGAGAAAGGAAACCTGAAGTAAATTAAAATGCATTAAATTACACTGTATTTCAAATGACTGTTAGGCCAATTGATGTCAGTTCAATATCTGAATATACCCTTAATGTTGGTCATGTTGGGGTTGTAAGGTAAAAAAGTCAAGCTTGCATAAATCATATGTAGTTCTTTATGCCAGGAAGGAAGGAAGAAAAGAAGGGAGGAAGGAAGGAAGGAAGGAAGGAAGGAAGGATGGAAGGGAGGGAGGGAGGGAAGATGTAGCCAGTTAGGCAGTTTGCTTAGGGGAGAATGCCAATGATAAACTAGTAAAGATGGAGGAAATACAGCAGTTAAAAACTCATTTTGCAACTATTACAGTGAAAGATTAGATTAGGCCAGAATAATGATAGAAATACTAAATACAGGAAATGCTGTTGATGAGAAACAGAATATTTTCATGATCTTAAAATGCATTCCATTAGTTGCAAATGGAAAACAACAGTAACCTATCAGAGATACCAGACAAAACTTGAACAAATGCATAAAAATTACCACTACCACTAAAGGACGGACGGCCATCCTGTGTCTCCAGATATGATACCTTCAAGAGATAGCAGGATCTATTTGGTGTTTCAGCTAAAAATGCATAACATAAATATAATTATGAGGAAACATTAGAGCATCAGGAAAATATAAAATAAGTGAGATAAACTGTTTTGTATCTATAGTGCAACAGAAAAAGAGAGCAAACAAACTGAACAAAATAGAAATGATAACAGTAAGTGTGTCTGGGTGAAAAAAACAGGTAAGACTTCATAGTAAGAACTTTTGATCTCCAAACAACAAGACTGTTAAAAATAAATGGTGCAAGATTATGTTCGGTTGGAAGAAGAAAAAATCAAACACAATGATGTAAAAGGAAAATTCAAAATAAAAATGAACCGTCAACCGTCCACTCTCATCTCTGCCTCACTAGAAGCTGCACTTCACAAAGTCAAGCTTTTCTTTTCTTTTTTTCCTGCTTTTTGCTCTAATGGCTGCTACATCATTCGTTTACCAGAAGAACGAGTAAATGAGTGAAAGTAAACACATCTATTTTTTATGCTCATTACTTAATAAAGACACGTATTAAATTTTTTCTCATTTATGAAATAAATTGGTTTAGCCTACTACAAACTTCAAAATGATGATTTCATTGTCTTATACCTAAAGTTGCATCTCCATTTTTATCATTTCTCTCTCCTTTGCCCACAAAACAAAACAAACTCCATGATCATACTTTCCAAAACCCTAGAATAATTAAAATCATCAATATATTGGCAGTGTCTCACTGGTCTTCTACAACTTTACAACTCCAAGCCATGAGGAACAACACTGAAACACAACCTTCTGTTTTTCATGTTTTAACATTTTCAAAATTAATTTTTAGGACCTGTTGAGTAATTGATGAGTTGAATAAGTAGCATGGATTACAACTGTTTCATGCTTGGTCTTTTATCTTCATCCTTGCTGAGGTTTAATTGACAAATAAAAATTGTGTATATTTTTCATGTGCCACTTAATGTTTTAATACACATGAAGGAATCACAAAGCCAAGAATATATGTATTACCTCACTCAAGTACCTGTTTTTTTTTTGATGATCTGCCCTTTTAGCAACATCATGTTTACATCACAGTACTGTTAAATTATATTCCTAAGATGTACATTAGGTTTTCAAAACTTAAATTATTCTCATTTTCCCCTTGCTGTAGCCTCTGAGACCACCATTTTATTCTTTACTTCTATGAGTTTGACTGTTTTATATGCAGTATTTGTTTTCCTGTATCTCTATTATTTCATTTAGCCAAAGTTATCAGGGTACACCTATGTGGTCACAAATCTCAGGATCTGTCCCTCTTCTCACTCGGCTATATACCAAACACCAATTTTAGCTTTCATTTTGAGACAGGTTCTCATTTGGTTGCCCAGGTTAGACTCAAATTTGCCGCCCAGAATGCTGGGATTCCAGGTATGCATCACCAGGCTGAGCTACAGATCTCTTCCCTTTTTAATGCTTAATAATATTCCATTGGTTCTTTATATATTTACACATATTAGATCCATTGTCCTTATATACTTTCTGTATTCATTCATCCATCGCCAGACATTAGGTTATTTCTGTAGCTTGACTACTGTGAATAATTCTGTCTGGAATATAGTACTGTGGATATCTCTTTGGCATACTGATTTCCTTTGGATATATGCCCAGAAATGGACCTGTCATATAATGTTCTATTTTTAATGTTGAGATATTTTCATGCTGTTTTCCACAATGGCTTTACCAAGTTATAGTCCTAAACAGGGTGCAAGTACCCAAGTATTTTCCACCCACTTATAAATTCAGTTCTATGTGGGTTTTTTGTTTTGTTTTTCATTTTTTGCTATCAATTTGTGTTAACTATACGTTTTAACTGTTAAATCATATATGTGAGTCAATAGTGACAACCCAGTAAAGGACACATTCACCCTTGTTTGGGAGTGGTTGTTGGGCAGGACTTGCTGGAGCAACTCCAAAGGAGAGTTTGTATCCATTTGGAGCTGGGTCTTTTACGCATGGGGTAAGGGGTACTGTGCTGAGCTTAGGTGGGGGGCTGAGAATGCCTGAGTACAGGGCCATAGCAACAGGCACTGTGACCTAGCAGAAGGGGTGGGTGAGATGCATCTTAGCAGAACAGGTATTGTCCTGGGCTGAGGCTGGGGACTGCAGGACATAGGAAAGGGCTGTGACTGTTTTTGTAGCTCAGAAACTCAGACAGCTGGGGACAACAAATGGACACCCGACTTACCAATCCCCAACTTGAATATCTAAAATCCTAAATGCTGTAAAATCCAAAGCCTTCAGGAAAATACTCCAAAATCGAAAATTTGAAGTACTTTTGATTCCAAGCGTCTTGGGTAAAAGATACTCAAGCTGTAGTTTCCTCTCCTCTTACATAAATTGCCTTGTCACTCTGTAGATTAATTCTTTAGCTGTGTGCAAGCTTTTGACTTTGATATGACCCTAACTGTGTATTTTAGTTTTCCTTTTTGTGACTTGGGGGTCATATTTAAAAAATGATTGCCCAAACCAGTATAAAGATTTTTGTGTTTTTTTCCTAAAAGCTTCACGGCATCAGGTCATGCCTTTCATCGAGTCTTTCACCCATTTTGAACTGATCTTTACATATGGCATGAAAAACTGGTTCTATTTTATTCTTCTGCATGCAGATATCCAGGTTTCACAGTCCCATTTATTAAAGAGACCTTTTTTTTTTTTTTGAGGTACATTCTCATTACATTGTTACTATGTCAACCAGACTGGCCTTCCAAATAGTTGAGATTACAAGCAAGTATCATGCTCAGATGCTGAGGAGATTATGAGACTGAACAATTAATTCAATCATTTGTTGTTACTGTCCTGGTAAGGCTTTTTAATTTCTTTTTCACTCACAGTGAGCAGAGTGTACGGTTTTTGGAATTTGGCCATTTTTCTAGGTTATCAAATCTGTTGGCATAGAATTATGCATAGTACGCTCATGATCTTTATGTTTGAGCTATTATTCTTCATGACTACTAAATATAGGACAGTTGGTTCTTATTCTAACCTTTATCATTCATCAAGCATATCTGAATAGATGAACTAGAGTTTAAATTCATTACCCACTGAAGTTAATTTTGTTTCTCTCTTCTCTTTCTGTCTGCTTATATAGAAATGCCTCATATGGATCCATCTTGCTTAATAATAACCATAAAAGCTTGCAAAACTACAATAATGACACAAAATGTGAGTGACTCTATTGCCATCCTATTTAATCAGCACTTTTGTAAAGTCCTACATGACAGAAATGATCTGATATACGCTCAGTAAGCCTTAGTTCCCAACCGTATCTCCTATTAATCTCCCTTTGATCCTAATGTATAAACATAACTACCTATTATATAATGACTCAAATGCAAACATTCAAGTTAACAACTTTACCGGCCTCATAGCTAAATAACACTCAACAACCACAATATTAGCCTTACTGAGAACTTTAAAATTCTTTATAGTCAATTCAAGAGCTTTTCAAGGAAAATGTTATAAACTTTTGATTTTATGTATTTTAATTTTGATTGTTTTACTAAAAGAATCAATTCTTAATAAGCTGATATATTTTTGCTCATATTTGTCTACCCAGTCTCTAAACTATGTTCCATAACTGGCATTTAATGAATGTTATTGTTAAATGAATTAATCACTAGCACTACTACATATTAAAAAATAAAATAAAAAATACACATAGGATCTTTTAGCAATGCTGATAACTCATTCATTTCTAAATATATAAGATTTAAGAGCCCAATCTTTTGTTGTGTCTTTTTTTCAACTACAAGATTTCTGTGGTCTTTGAATTTGTACCTGAATCTGGAATCTTACTTTCTTTTAACCTAAAAATCTCTATCTTAACATACCTTTCCTCACTGGGGCAAATCTTTGCTGTCTCTTTTCCTCATTCCATTTACATCAAAACTAATTCCATATCCTTGTAATTTTCTTCATGCAAACCTCTTAAGGAAGTTCTTAACACACAGCGGGAAGCGATTTGATACAGACATTGTAACTACACTATCAGACCATGAGCCATTAACCACACATTTCTGTCAGGAAGCACTAACAGAAAATCAAATAACCCAAATGGAAAACAAAATATCCTAGAATATAAAATCAATTTTAGGGTATATTTCTTTCTCTCTCTCTCTCCCTCACATACACACACACAAAGTGAATACACACTGCATAGTCAAAGCTCTGTAACAAAATCTACAATCAAAATTTTTTTGGCTGTATTACAGAGTTTGTATCTGTTCTAGCACATCACTGTGAACCTGAGCTATTGACTGCACAGCACAAAGAATTTCATTAAACAAACAAAACTGAATAAAACCTGTCAGTATAAAACCTGTTACGGTAGCGTGTACTTCAACTGTTTTGTCAAAAACTTGCTTCCTGATGCACACAATTAAAACTCCTAAACACTAACCTTCTAGGATGATTGGCATCAAACAAAGTGTTATCATCATCCTCATCATCTTGTTCCAAAGGTGTTAACTCCATGTTTTCTATGTTAGTGTCCAAAACGCCGTACCTCCTAGTCTTTCGGTTTCTCCTTCTCATCCTATTAAATAAAACAAATTAGTGAATAAAAGTTACCTTAATGTGGTATACAGAATCCTTAGTTCATACTGTAAATGAAAAATAAATTATTCCTGTGTTTCTAACATGGAAGATACTCAGTGCATAAACTGTTACATTTCAGCTACATCATCAATCTGCCAACAAGGGCTACTTATAATTCATGAAACAAAACCCATTCAACATGTTTGTACACTATCAATATTTCTCCTCTTTGACTCTTCTGCCTCTATCACCTCATAGTGCTGATAGTTCTTCAACCTTAGCTCAGGTGTCACATCTGTACTGAAGTGTACTGAGGTTTTCTATTTCAGTCTTTGCCCAGGCTCTATGCCTTCCCATTGTTATGAAGGATTAAGTATTTTCCACACCAGTAGAAGTAAGAAATTCATTGTGTGTGGTGAGGGGAGTGGTAGCTCACAACCCTAGCTACATATCAGAATCACCTGCTATGTACCTTTTAAAAAGTCCCATGTACCAATCATAATAAAATCGGAGTTTCTATGGGTAGGAACTACATATCAATACTGCAGGAAAGTTCCTCACAGTGATTTCAAGGTGCTAAATCTATCCTAAATCAGCCATTCTTGAAGACTCACAGGATTGGCAGACTCATAATTACTTTGGAAATTGAAAATGTAATTCTGCATGATTAACCCAGTTGTAAGGAAATAACAAACTTTGAAAGCAGAACCCAGACATCCACATTTAACAAAAACTTCTTGAGATTTTGATGCATTCTGAAGTTAAGAGAAACATTACACTAGAGAAATGAAGATTTTAGGGTGGAACCGACATACAGTGTAAGGGCAGGAAGAAGGCATGTCTTCTCTCTTGTTTGGTTCATGCCTTGCGGATTGCAGCCACCAAGAACGGCTGGCCCTCAGCCATGCCACCCTGCCTTGCAGTCAACTGAATATGGACTGAAACCTCCAAAACTTGTAGGAAATAAACTTTTCCTTCCCTACTTTTGGACATCAGGTATTTTGTCTCAACAATGAGAGAAAAGTAACTAAGAATTTGGTACCAGGAGTCGGGTCATTGCTGTGACTATTCCTGACCATGTGGTTCAAAAGCTTTTGAAAATGGCTGTGGGAAGAGTTTTGAAAGATTCGGTGATGTCACCTGAAAGAGTGGCACCAGAACAGCTTAGGCTGCTTTGTATGGGAGATTCTGGTCAGAGCTCAGGAGACCAGAAGGCTGATAGAAAGCCTGCTGGTAAAGATCAGGCTTGGGAGATTTCTGCTGGGAAGGACTGCATTGGTTGTTGACTCCACATGATGTGTGTTATGGCTTGGCAGAAAGTTTGTCTGCATTTTGCTCATGGCCAGAGACTTTGCCTGAGACTGAAATTAAGGGTGACAGACTGATTAATCTGGCAAAGAAAATTTCAAGGCAGTCAAATGTTGAGGCAGTGGCATGGCTATTGTTGGAAGCTTTCAACTAGATTTATGTTGTGAATCAAGAGCAGAGAGCCAGAAGGGTGATTTAAAACATTGTGAGTTTGGCCAGAAAGCTGTGGACTATAAGGATACAGCTGAGACCTGGATTGCTGAGAAGGAATAAAAAACATAAAAAAGATGGCCTAGGGCCATCCTGGGAAGTAGCGGGTCTCCACCCTTTGTAGCCTCAAAACTGCAAAAGTGAAAGAGCTTACTTAGAGAAAAAAAGTCTCAGAGTGCCACATTCCAGAGTGGCAATGGGAACTACAAAAGGGCCCAAAATGGCAGCAGCCATGCCAGATTCCAGAATGGTGGTGGCACAGAGAATCTGTTCCTCAGAATCAGGTACAGAGAGCTCAGCAGAACAGGCACTCAATCCCTACAGCCAAGAGTGAGGAAAGCCTGGCTACTGCTCCAGCTGGCAGCAGACCTTGGCGGCATCCATGCAGTGCCGGTTTTAAATGTGAGGAAAATGCACAAATTCTGAGGTTAAGGCAGCTTCCACCTCAATCTCAGAAGGGCTGGGAGGTCAGAAAGTTTTTCCGTGAGAGGGCAGTATGTAAAAATGTAAGGGAGAAGCCAAAAGTACAGTGGAGACCCCAGAAGTTTGGAAAAGCCAACAACGTGGATCATCCAAGGAAAGCTGCAAAAATCAAGGAGAGTGGGCTTAAGAGAGAAACTGTGGAAACAGGAGCCCCTGGAAGTGCCACAAGAGTGGAATCACTCAAACCATTTGGAGCTCACAATTTGCCACAGATTGTTTCAGATGCTGGACCTGCAACTATAGGACTTAATGTTCACCCTGCTGGATTTTCGACTTGCTTTTATTTCAATGCTTTGCATTTCCCCATTTGTAACTTTTGGAATGGTAATGTTTATCTTGTGCCTTTACATGTTGGAAGTGTTTAACTTTCACTTGTACAGGGTGTTACAGTTAAGAGTTTGCCATAGATCTCAGAGATTTGGGACTTGGACTTTTTAGCAATGCTGAAACTGTTAGGACTGTGGCTACTCTTGGAAATGGACTAAATGCTTTTTTGTATAAAGGATGTACTTGAGCCTTTGGGGGTCCAGAGATGAAATATTATGGTTTATGTTCCTGTGGCCCCGCCAAGTCTCATGTAATCATGGAAGCAGCTGAGTCTAGCATTCATGACTAGTTTGTTGTCTGGCGCTGGATTGGTAGTGAGTGAGGCATCCACCCAGGTGTGGAGTCGACATACAGTATAAAGGCAGGAAGAAGGCATGTCTTCTCTCTCTTGTTCAGTTCGAGCTTCGTGGTTAACAGCCGTCATGAACAGCTGGCCCTCAGTCAGGCCACCGTGCCTTGCAGCCAACTGAATATGGACTGAAACCTCCCAAAACTGTGAAAAATAAACCTTTCCTTTCCTAATTTTGGAAGTCAGGTATTTGGTCTCAACAATGAGAGAAAAGTAACTAAGACAATATATAGCATGATTTATAGTTCTATACCATGATTCTCAAATAGCTTGTTTTTTTCTTTGAAATCATTTAACTCACCTTGCATTCATACATGCATATGTTTATGTGTGTGTTTATTTACATGTCTCTCCTACTAAATTCCATGAGGGAGGCAACAATGTTTGCTTATTCACAACAGCAAGACCACTTTCTAGCAGCATCTAACCAGTTAAGATTTCTAGAGTTAAATGCTTGTTGAGAGTCAGTGATTTACAACTGAGTAAACCCAAACCACAATCTTCCAGTCAGTGCCTAAGTCACCAACAAGGCAACAACTTCAACTCCATATGTAGGGAGAACTATCTACTTAAAAACAAATCGGAAGTTCAACAAGTGATCACAAATTTGATTTATTTAAGTTTGGATTTGCTTTATTTGTGATGGCAAGTATTGAAACTATAGAAACAACTGCAATAAGCAGTGACCACAGGAAGTCCTGGAAGACAAAGGAACCAAACACACATGCATATGTGCATACTTAACAAATATTTGAGGCATAACAAATATTTGAAGCATAAAATATTATATTAATTTCTGGATGCATAGTGTCTGGTCACAGTAATGAAAATTTATAAATATTACTAAGCCTGGACAAAAACCAAGTTAATATCCACCAAATGTTGGCTATAGCCTCGTCTACATACACACTTGAAGGTAACAGGACAAAACACAGTGGTAGAAGCATACTGTTTACAGTTACAAATGCAAATAGTTGAAAGAGGTAATAAAAGTTATAACTAGCAAAAATAAGGTAATGTGAATTATAAATTAGTCTTTTTTGTACTAGAAATTAAATGTTCAGATTGCTATATTAACAAGTACAGAAGTATGTACATACATGTACACCATGTAAACCAGATGTCTAAATATTTTTCTGCAGTCTGATAATAATTTAGGCTTTGTCCTTGTCCCATATTTATCTTAATTTTTTTGTGCAGTTTAAAATCTTTTAAAAGTATAAAAATATTCTTACCGCTTAGATTTTACAAAAAAATCAATGGATAGGATTTAGCCTGTTTACCAAATTCCAACTTAGAACTATAAAGGATATTAACAGAAAAATTAAGATAAGCTATGAAATGAGTAAGGGAATTGCCTCTGAAAAGAAGTAAAAAAAAAAAAAAAAAGGAGGTGGGGGGTAGGTCACTATTGCTCCTTAGATCCACATGCTTTAATAACTAAAATATCCTTAAATATACGCTGAGAGGCTGATGCTTTCCATAATGCCCTTCGATTTAAAAAACTGAAGACATAGGAGTCAGTGAAACTTCATGGCAGGACTGGTTATGGATACTGAGAGTTACAATATGTCCTCCTTCTTTTCTACCAGTCTTTTGCTACATTTTCTAAACCATGTGGATATGATATTGCTGTAATAGCTCCTCTTCCTCTTACTAGACTTTTGTACATTTTTTAAACCACATGGCTTCCCAAACATCTGGCATTTTTAGTCAATGAAGAATTTAATGTCATCTGAAGTAACTCTGGGAAATAAATTCAACTCTCCCAGGTCATGTACATTATACTTCTGATCTGCTGCTAATCTGGTCATTGCTAGTCATAAAATATGTTGATAAGTCTTAAAATGGAGAAGAGTATGAACAAAGAGTTTAAGGACTTTTAAAATGAATTTCAGCTAATATACTTCTCCACTCTCTAGATCTTCATTATACCTTGAAGGAATTTCTAATATTTCAAAAAAGGCCAAAGCAATCTGAATAGTATTATTTTTCTGTGTGCAGTGTAAATATTTGATTACACTGATTTGGTAATTTTATTATTTATTCTAGTCTATATTGTCAATATGTATACTCTCCATATATTTTACATTATAGATTTATTTAATCATGGATGTAAGTGCTATCTTCTAAATATGGATTTTTTTAAGACAAGAACTGTTTTCATATATATAGGTAGAATATTGTTAAGCTCTAAATAAACATGGGATGTAGTTTAATTTAAATGAATATGTCAGTATATATACTAATTCAAATAAGAATGAATGAAATTTTAAAAAGCTGTATTGTTATTAAATAGAATTTCAATTTTAAATGTTACTTCTTGCAGAATGTCTTTCCTCAGTCCAAAGATACAGGCAGAGTTGGTTATGTGAGCATGACAGCGACATGGCCATGAAAAATAATAAAACATTCATATTATGGGCAGTGATTCTTCACAAGTGTACATTATTTTTCAACAATAAAGTAGGCTTTAAAACCCATCTAGATTTCACAGCTTACATTTGTGTTTTTCTCATAAAGAAATGTTGCACTAACTTTATGATACCCACATTTTCATAGTGTATGTCGCTGACACAAAATTAAAATATCCACATTTTTCTATTAGACCCAATACATACATATTGAAATATGAAACCATATTTTGCTGGCTAATACAAAAGTAGTACCTTTATCTAAAAACACAGAGATGAAAGTATAGATGCCTTGAAGGGCTAAAGAAAAAAACTGAACAGTTACTTATAGTGAATTACATTCACTCATAACATAGCATACACGGAAATATGTTGCTGAATAGATTTCTTCTAGGTACTCAAGTTGAAATTCAAACAACTGTTTTAACGTAGATGCAGATTTCTTAAAATTTCATTCTGTTTTGGTTGGTAAGAATGATTTCTGTTTCAATAACATGGTTAAGTTATACTATCAAAATAAAACTGCTGAAGCAAGCTTGATAAAATTTTATGTAAAAATATTTGATGCCACATAAAATAAACACAACAGAATAAAACTCCATTTCACTTTACTACTCTATGAAAGAGAGAATACCAATTGAAGTAACTTGCTATCTCCACCTGATTCAATTCATCTCTTTTTTTCTTTTAATAGAACATTTATAGGGCATGTATTAAGTATGGAATTATATAAAATATTTAATTTATTCTATAACACATTCAAACCAGACTAAGGAATATACTAAACACATGCACACATACACATCATACACACCCTATGTAGTTAGACATACCCAAGCAGGGCAAATCTCAATAATTAAATACAAAACTATTCATACAGAGTAGAATTTTGATTTTGACTATTTTTAGCATAAAAGTGACCAAGCATTAATATCATCAATTATTGACCAAGAATGAATTTGAGACTAGTTTTTATTTTCCATTACAACATAAGGAAATAAAAGTGAGCTATAATTTTAGGTGTCTAGAAGTTTTGGAAACCCAGCCAAATTTGGTGCACAGTAAAAATGTCTTTGAATAATCTAGTATCTTTTTCCACTTCTAATTCCATTCCCATAGCACAACCCATCAGTTTTCAGTTCAAGTTCTTCAAGAAGCTAACATCACTGGGAATTAGGATGTGTTATGGATAGAATTGTGTCCTCCAAAATTTATGTTGAGAACAGACAGAACTGGATGTTAGAGATAAGGTCTTTACAGAGAGTCTTAAACTGGGGTCATGAAAGTGGGCACTAATCAATTATGATTGTTGTTATCTTAAAAAACAGATGGAGGAAACTGCACATGGTTGCGCATGCCTGTAATCCCAGCACTCAGGAGGCTGAAACAGGAGAATCATTGCAAATTCAAGACCAGCCTGGGCTACAAAGTGAGCTCAAGGCCAGCCTGAACTGCATAGTGAGACCCTGTCTCAAAAAAAAAAAAAAAAAAAAAAAAAAAAAAAAAAAAAAAAAAAAAAAAAAAAAAAAAAAAAAAAAAAAAAAAAAAAAAAAAAAAACAAAACAAA
Source organism: Dasyprocta punctata (assembly GCA_004363535.1). Lineage (NCBI taxonomy): Eukaryota > Metazoa > Chordata > Mammalia > Rodentia > Dasyproctidae > Dasyprocta > Dasyprocta punctata. The sequence continues at coordinate 74,382 of RJWM01003570.1, read as the reverse complement.
AAAAAAACGCACAAAGGAAAGGAAATCTGCAGACAGACACACAGAGGGGCTGGTTATCATGTGACCGCGAAGCAGTCGTGTACATTTCAAAAAACAGGTGTAGAAGAGAGCCTTTGCTCACAGTCTTCAGAATGAATCAACCAGGCCGATACATTGTTTGAACTTCAAACCTCCAAACATATTTGAAAATAAATTTCAGTTATTTAAGCCACCTCATCTGGGGGACTTTTCTTTTTGTCACAACTCTACTAAATTAATAAAGAACACAAGATATATTCTTAAGGGCAAGGCCTGTGAAGGGTGGAGTGGAAACTAGAGAAGGCAAGGAGTCCCACGTGATGAAGAGGTAGTTCTGACACCTGTGATGAGTGAGAAATAAGATGACTGAGTAGGAAGAACCACAACTTGCAGCAGACTTCCAAAGCATTCTCGATTAGACCAATGACATGCCTCAAGCACAGGCTACCCATTGCAGGAACCGCATCAGTCAGGACGGGCAGCGTCTGCTGCATAGGTACTGGCTAGGAATAGGCTTATGATGGTGGTCTTGGCATGGAACCTGTGACAGATCTACAGCTGTGACAACCAGAAACTCTACTTAACATGCTTCCTGTAGCTGATTCTCAGAGTAGGTTTGCTAAGCTGTCTGCATAGCTGCCCCAACTGTAAGGTCCTACTTTTTGTATTTTCTGAGAATCACTGGAATTCTTTTACATTGCTCCATCATACCACTTCTATTATCTCTTCTCCTGACTACCACAGTAGCATCCTAATTGGCTACTCTAATCAACCTCAGTAACCTACTAACCTCCATTTCAGCCCTCTAATCTTCAATGGGTCCCCATTTCTCAGTATTAGGTCATAAATCTATAATATGGCCTACAAAGGCAAGCTCAGGATGGCTCATACTAATATCTCCAGCTTCACGTTGCCCTTCATTCCATTCCCCACTTCTTTTTCTACACTCCAATTACATAGCCTTCTCTCAGCCCTTATGATGGTCATGCTTTTTCTACAATTAAACTCAAAAGCTTCTTGCATTCATAACTTTTCTATCTTGTCATGTCTTGTCTTCTCTTCTTTTTGTCCCCTCCCCAGCTTTCACCTTTCTTAAGGAAGCCCTCTCTCTTCTAGTTAGCTGGTAACAGACTTCCATTATTGGCTCCATAGTACCCATGTATCTTCCTGTCAGTGTACTCATTAAAGATACATTTTTACACTTACTTAAGTAGCAATCTGTTCTCCCTATCAGACCTTAATGTCATGGGACCAGGAGTTGTATCTGTTTTTGCTCACTACTATACTCACAGCACATGTTGTCACAAAGATGCTTAATAAAAGTTAAATAAATTGAATGTAATATACAGACTCACAATATATCATGCACTTCCTCTGTAAAACATACCTAAAATTTTACAGTTGAGTCAAGACCTCTGTGATAAAAGAAACCTGTAGAAAGAGTGTCTTCTGAAACATACCCAAAGCAAAACCAAAGGGAGCGCTCTAATTCCTAAATCTCAATATGGATCTCGGGAGGTGAATTACAGTTTTCAGCATAACAGCAACAAAAAAGAACTGGAACATTTCAAAACATTAAACATATACCCACTTTTGGATCTTTAAGAGTCTCATTTAAGATACTTGAAGTACATCACAGGTGATTGTCACTCTTCCTACCCAAATTAGAACCACTCATGTTGAGCTTTTATATTTAGTCACTTTCTGGTCACTGAAAGATAGTACTCAACACCCACAATTCAAAGGTGGAGAGGTTTATTTGGCTTATCGTTTCCAGTGAGTTCAGTCCAAAGTTGGCTGACTTCAAGGCAGAAAGGCATGTGGGAAGAGCATGACAGAGTAATGCTGTGCATCCCATGTCAGCCAGGAAGCAGAGAACCAAGGGAGCAGCTAGGAACAAAAATACACTCTTCCAGGTCACACCTTCAACACCCCAGCTCCAGCCAAGCCCAAACTCCTAACAGCACATTCAGCCACTGCACTCATCACTGGATGATTCCACCAATGAGTACACCACCTCCATGGTCCAATCACCTTCCACACACACAATGATACTTCAGGGGATATTTTTCATTGAAACCTTAATACCTATGCTAAGGATTTTCATTTTTATCCTTTAAGTATGTAAATTTACCACATTATAACACAGTTATCCTTTACTGCAGAGTCAAACAGGCTTTTGTTTTGTTTTGTTTTACTTCTTTTAAATTTTGTGCATTCTACATGGATCATTTCTCATGGAAGAGATACTTCTGCATTTCTACACTGCATAAAGTAAGTAGTTTAATCCCTTAAGATCATTCTTATTAGTCCATCTTATATGAAACAACAAAGCTCTTGAGAGCTGTTGAGATGTGTGTGACCCCATTGTGACAGTCTCAGATCATGTGGCTTTGAATTCCTTCGGCTCCTTTTTGTAATTTTTGCCTTGGGTTCTGTTTAGTGACCTGTCATTTGCCAAGTTCTGTCATTCTCAAGGCACTGATCAATGTATCATTAAACAGAAGATTCCTCCAAGAAGGTTTCCTACCACTATTCATCTCCAGTATAATATTCACCACTAACGACTAAGGGCCAATGCAGAAAAGATCAAAAGCATGTTTACCTACCCTTACAAGACTGCTATGCTGCTTTCCCTCATAGACACTTTTTGCACCTATTCCCTTCTAATTTAGCACATACAGTTAATAACTGTGCTTAGATCTACCTCTTGCTTGATATTATTCTGGACCACATCCAGGTTAAAGTAAAGTAAACATCACACAACTTGGATTTAAGAGGCCCTATATGAAAGTGTATGACACATAATTTCCTCGTCATTTCTCCTTTCCATCTTTACATGGATTTCCTAGAATTCTCTCAATCCCTGAAGTTTAGGATTTCAGTCTTGATAATCCTTCTGACATCCATTTCTAAAAGTTCAGCACGGATTTACTTTCTAATCAACTTTAAGGTCCTATTTAAATAAACCACCACTCCCAAGATTCACCCCACTTAGTCTCTGACTAACACTATGACCGACCCCTTAGGACTGCTACAATCTCCTTCATTTTCTTTATGCCATCTCCAGGCTTGTCACATCTACATTCTTGCTGGTCACAGTTTCAAAGATCAGATACCATACAGATGAGTGTATGTGTATACAGACGTGTACGTATGTGCATAGAAGTTCAGTCATACTTCAGGAAAAGAAAAGCTTGCATAAATATTTTAATACTAAATTTATTAAGACATCCTGAGATTCATACAAGTTACCTTTGGCCTCTATAATTGCAAGAAGTGTTAAAAGTGATAGCCATTAGCTTCCAGATATTTATTATTTTCCTTTTCCTGAAGTGTTTATACATTTTTGGTGGCTTCTGTGTGTGTGTATGGTTTGAAATGTATACATGAAGATATATATAGATATACATATAATATTTATATATGTGAATTCGCATAGTACAAATATCTGTGTATGTATTTATAATATAAACTATAAATCATGAAGCTTAAAGTATAAAAATAGAAGTAATGATGGTGGGGAGGGAGGTAGGGAAACACAGTAAGTATTTTTAAAATACATCAGAATTGCAATTCTAGATACAAAACAATTCTGGTATGAATAGCCAATATTTGTGTAGCATGCACATAAGCCAGGCATTGAGTTAGGCAGTTTATAAACACTGCCTTTTATAATCCTCATAACTATCCTATAAAGTAAGTATCCTTGTTTTTTAGACAAAAAGGCAAGATTTAGGGAAAATTAAACGTGGGACTATAAATGGTACAGCTAGGAGTCATACAAAATGAATCTGACTATACAGCAGAAGTTTTAAAACATTAATCTATAGTCCTTGTGATAAAGCAATTTTACCCCAGGTCACAAAATTAACTGACAAAACAGTCGTGATCCTTAATACAATGATGACCCATTATGCAAGACTGGATAAAAGTTTATGTTGCAACAGTTTTTTTAGTTTATCCTGTTCTTACAAAGTAATGACTTGGTATCTACTTACATTAACAAGTACAATTATTTCAATTGGTCTGTGTTTTACTTTTGACCACTGTAACGGACTCTGCTTTTTCTACACAGATGACCCTTTTCTTTTGGCTTAAAAGAACCATGATTTTGCATAGAGAATGATAAAGCATAGACCTGAGGATTACGTAATGACCATAAAAACTGGTGTGAACCCCTCAGAAAAAATGTAACTTTTCTTTTGCCAGACCTTACTTAGAGATGAGGAAATGAAGTAGCTTAGACAAATGAGGTAGAAAGGGATGCCTGTGGTAGAGCTTTTAGGGAACATTTTTCTAATCAAAAATAAGAACAAGGAGGGCTGGGAGTATAAGTCAGCAGTACAGCACTTGCCTAGCATGTGTGAAGCCCTGGGTTTGAAAGAAAAGATAACACGAGAGGAGAGGGAGGAGAAGAGAGCAGAGGGGAGGGAAGGGGAGGAGAAGGGAAGGAGAGGGAAGAGGAAAGATAAATGTTGTTCATTTTCTATGGCGTTATTACTTTTTGAAGTTAGGACAATTTTGCAATGGGTATCAATGTATGTCATATATATATGCTTCATAAGAAAAAGAGGGAAATAATTTAAATCAATTTAATTGCAAAAGCTTTACTTGTGTATTATTTATGGTCATTGTACGTGTTTTACTGTTCCATAAGGTACAAATTCATTCCAATGAAAGAGTAAAAAGTATTATCAATCCTTTCAAGAATTTATTGAAGGGCTGGGAGTTTGGCTCAGTGGCTTAAGCGCCTGCCCTGGCAGGCGTGAGGCGGTGAGTTCGATTCCCGGTGCCACAAAAAAAAAAAAAAAAAAAAAAAAAAAATTTATTGAGTAGTACAGAGGAATGTCAAAAGTAGAACTCAAACTCTGGGTTCTGCAGGAGCTGGGGCATTTTTCCAGGTGTTATAACCTTTTGCTCTATCACTTTGTATGGTTGACTTTACTAGTGCTTCTGATCCCTTCCTCAACATACACACTTAATTCCCAGCCTTTGTATATTAGACTCATACCCATATCTGACCAACCAAACTTGAATAGAAGTAACTGTCATTTCTAAGCGAAGGCAGTCAAAAAATAGCTTGTGCATTCTGTTATCTCTCTCACTAAGCTCTGCCAAGTATAGAAGGCTTAAACTGAAATGGCAAAACCATAAAATCAAAGTTAGCTAAATTGCTGAGTCATCTCATACCGCACAACTGTTGTGGAAGACGGCCCATTTAGATGCACTATTAATCATATTTCCAAGGACATTAGGTTAAATAAGCCAAACTCAGAAAGATATGTATTTCATGTTTTCCCTGCTCGTGAAAGTAAAAAAACAAAACAAAACAACAACAAAAAAAAACTTGGTCTCAAAGCATACAATAATAATTACTAGAGTACTAGAGGCTGGGATGGGAGGTGAAAGAAGATAAATGGGTGGAGGTTGTATAATGAGGACCTGCATTTTAATGTCCCTTCATTTTTTTTTTTTAATTGTCTGTGTAATTTATGACTGCCCCTCTGCTCTCCAATTCATACTTAGGCAAGAATGTCTTATTTTGCTCACAACTGTATCCCCTGTGCCCATTACTGGACAGCTGAATAAATACTGATTGCTTGAACAAAGTCTCTCAACTTTAAGTTTCATGTTCATCTCTACCACATCAAATATCGCTTTGCCCATTTCTCAAAAGGAGTTCTGAAACTGGAGAGGTTAAGTGACTTGCTAAAAGTCACACAGGTAAAAAAGCAGAAGAATTACAATCTAAACCTTGGTCCCTTCCAATACACTACACTGAATTTACCAAAAAAAAAAAAAAAAAAAAAAAAAAAAAATATATATATATATATATATATATATATATATATATCCCATAGCATAGAATAAAAAGGAAATAATTATCTACATTTAAGGTAAAGACACTTATTCATAAACGTAGACCAGAAATTGTATTTATATAATCAGCATACATACTCAAAAATAAGAACAGCCTCTAAAATGATTACTTCTCTGAGCTTATACATTCAACTATAGGAAGAATGAAATTATTTTATAACTATAGGAAAAAAATTATTTTACATCTTCATACTTCTTTGTTCTGTAAGTAGCAATTATCCTTACATTTCTAATCCTTTCCCCCATCCTGCACAGCAACATACAGAATTAACTAACACTGTTCATTGATTAGCAAATACTTATTCAGTATACTCTCTATGTTGCACATAATGACCAGCACTGGGCATACAGGAAAGAATAAAAGAAGTCTCTTCTTATAGATATTATTATGCATTCACCTCAGGACACCTACACTGTTCCTACCATGTTCCCTGCATATATTTTCAGTTTCTACAGAAACAATCTGACTGCTCTTTGGATCATTTATGGACTCAAAATAGATGTTTATTTCTATCCACATATTCATTGTTAACTCAATCAAATTATAGCAAAACAATTTGGAAGTTTCATGGAGCTCAATATAATACAGTTTTACAAGTAAAATATTCTCAGTGTCACCTCATATCAATTAAAGAAATAATGATTTTGGCACAATCGTCCTATTGGCACAAATAATTGATGCTAGTTGACTGTCACACATATTTAGAAGTGGGAGCCAACAGGAGCATCTACCAAAATGAGGACGAAAAGCAAAATCTGGAAGCAAAAAGTATGGATTCTGAACACTGCCCAGACTTTATTAGCTTCAATCAAGCTTTGGCTACTAGGTAGTCAAATAAATTTAGAACTTGGATGGCATGAATGTGTTAGATGTTGCTGAAACAATGCAGTTTTCGTTAGCCATAGTTCAGAATTTGGCTGTCTCCATACAACATAATACCAAGTCAACCAACAGAATCTGAAAGGAAAAGCTGTATTCTTCCAAGTGGTACAGTAATGAAGACAGGAATGCAATGCCATAACACATTTGTATGCATTTTAAAGAAAGCAAAAGCAAAAGGAAAAACACGTAAGGGATATACTAAGAATATTATCACCATATCCGTATCTTAGGTATATACAAAATACAATAATCAGGGTATCCTAATTTTATAGGAATTATATACACTGTAGTAAATAACAGTAACAGTGAAAAAAATAATTTTTCTTTTCACCTTTCTTTATATCAAAAAAAAAGTCTCACTTTGTTGACTTTATTGCTTTAACACCTGTAGAGCATTTTCTAACTTTCCCTGTAATAAAGAGCAGGCTTGGCTGGCCTGTGTGTACAACAGCAATCAAGTCAATCATATTGCTTATGCTAGTGGTTCTCAAAACTTTAAATTCTTTCATATTCAAAATTAGGGTTTCCAAAGAATTATTTGCATAAATTAAATACATTAATATTAAAATACTAGTCAAACCTAAGAAAACTTCTAAATGCCTACTGATTAAAAATAATTCATTATAACATAATTTTGTTTAAAACTGTGTTCAAGGGTCAGGGGTTTAGCTCAGTTGCACAAGCGCCTGCCTGACAAGGGTGAGGTCCTGAGTTTGATCCCCAATACCAAAAAATAAATAAATAAAACAAAACTATGTTCAAAAAACAAAAATAGTGAAAAGAATGGCACCTAAGCTTTGTTTCTTCAAATTTCTTTAATATCTAGCCTAAAATGATAGTAAAGAGAAAAACAGAAAAGAGGTAGAATTTCATATTTGCTTCCACATTCAATCATTTGCAATATGCTGTTTGGTTGGAGCACATAAAAAAAAAAATCCAGCCTTATATAAATAGAACTTGAAAAGGGGAAGAGCATTTTAGTAGCCTTGTATATCAGTGGCTATTCTTTTTTTGATAATACATCAAAACTTGACAAGCGGTACTTTCTTAATCTTAGGTGCAATGAAGAATATGAAATGATAATCAATGACTGCTTTGCACTCCATAAACGTAGAAGAATATACTATTTGGAAAACAGTTTTAATACTGTAGATCACCAGAATAGGTCCCAAGACAGATTCCTTCAAGGTTACCTGGACCATATGTCCAGAAACAGTGACTTAAACTGCGCCCCTCCAATCAGCCATTTAAACCAAGTGATGTTGGTCTTCCATTTACATAAATGATTTGTTTTTTAAAAAGAAAATTTTGATTTAAATCCTCAACTTAAAAATATATATTACATAATGGTACAGTATACATAATTACGGGGAAAATGTATGGTTTGGAAAACAATAAATAAGTACCATCCTGAAAACCTACCGCTACTCTCATTTTATAGAGGAGGAAACTGCTGGACAGTTTTTCTCAGCTGTTTGGTGAAGTTTTGGCTCTGTATATTAATTCTTCAGATACCTGGTCCCCAACTAAGTAGGTACAACATAACTACTAAACAGCAGATTAAAAGCAATACTAACATAACTGATTTAAAAAATTTTTTTTTCTACTAAATTTTATAAAAATAAAATAGCCCTAATAATAAGGTATTTCTCCAGGAATACTGATGAAGTTTTGGACAAAGCACACGAAGACTTTCAAATAAATCTCCTTCCCTTAAAACATCCACATTTTGGTAGGCACAGTGTTGACAAGTTAATTACAGGAGAACCCACTGAGCAAGCAGTAAGGGAAAGATATCATAACACAGCGTGATCGAAATTCAAGGGAATATGAAGATTCCTTACATTTCAGACAGTGTCCTTTGAGGCTGAAGTGGGCTTCAGCACGATGGAGACTAGGCGGTGAAGTATTAATCTATAAATGAAAGACAGCAACCACTTGGCGGTTTAACCCACTCCCCAAAGGTGGCACAGGCTACCAACATTGTCACCCTCACATTCTCACTCAGATAGGCACCCCCTGATGCTGGGGACCGGGAAGGGGCAACGCGGGTCACAGAAATGGGTCAGCCCCTGTCGGCCTCAGGGTGGCCTTCGAGGCATCGCCTCACCTGACTGTCCTGACCACGAAGTACACCAGCACCGCGCCGCTCACTACCATCAACACGGTCAGGGCCCGCTGTGTCATGGGCTTGTCGCCAGGGTTGGGGCTCACAGCCAGGCCGCCCCCCATGGAGGCTTCCCCGGCCTTCCCGCCGAGATCGTCCGCGGCGAGCCCCGCCCCGGGGCTGCTGCCATTGCCACCCTCTGGGCCGCGAAGTCCTGGGCCTTCAACCGGAGCGCGACCCGGCGACTGCGCAGCAGTGGGGCCCGGGGGCAGCGGCGGCAGGGTCCGAGGGCCGGAGACGGGAGGCCCAGGGCCCGGGGCGGCCTCGGCGGCCCGCAGCACCGCCGCGGGCCCGCTCAGCGCGGGCAGCAGCAGAAGCAGCGCGGAAGCCAGGAGGCGTCTGAGGCAGCAGCGACAGGGCTGGGCCGGCATAGTCCCCGGGCCGCCCTCTCAGCACGTCGGAGCCGCCGGGCCCGCCACCCTGGCTCCACGTGACACCATGGGAGCGTCAGGGAAAGAAGCGGTGGCCAGATCCTGAGCCAAGGCCCAGGACGGCAGGTGGCCAAAGACAGCAGTGCCTGCCGCGCCCGCGGCAAAGAACCGGAAGTTCGTACATCTCAGAAGCCACTGCTGCTATGGACGCTTACAGTTGCTAATATGGAGGGGCGGGACGCACTCTGTGACGTCAGATGCTCAGGGCGGCTCGCGCACGCGCAGTGTTGTCAGTAGAAAGGCAGGCGTGGTAGGGGCTGTTAGCTTTTCTTGAACTTCTGTGTTTAATATAAAAAGGGATGGTTTAGGATAAGTAAGAGTAAGAATGCATAAAAAAGAATTATGTTACTATGAACTGTTCACATGAGGGAACCATTAAAAATATGAAGCTCGTAATTAGAATTATTTGATGGAAAACTGTAAAAATGCCTAATTAATAAACCCACCTATTAGTAATTAATAGACTAACTTAGTTCCCTCCGCCTGATTGCACACTAAACAGACCATTTTTTGCCTTTACTTACATCACTTTAGACCACGTGGAACTGTAAATTCTTTTTCTGCCTTTTTGAGCTGTAAATCTTTCTATAAAAGACTTGTCAGTTTCAAGGAACTGGGAGACATTCTTTTAAAATGTAAAAAGAAAGTGTCCTATCTCCTATTCTGTGGAGGATAGGACCCTAACCTCTGCAAGGTTCTTGTTTCAAGTAGTGAGGAGTCCTCCAGTGATGGAGACAGGCGGAAGTTCAATTATACTTTTGGGTACAGTCCAGTACCAAACAGGTGGCCTCTGATCTACGCACCCAGGCACTTAAAACTCTCCAGTTCATTTGTTTTACAGAAATTAAGCTCAGACGTGTTTCTTGCATCTCTTCTCTATTGCAGAAGACTTAATAGTTTCTGCCAGTTCAACTTTGCCATCAGTAATATGAAACCTGAGTTTGAGTAGATATTAACAAACAGATAACATTTGACCAGAATCAAAGTAACTACGAATGCTTTTTTTAAAAATATATTTGTTTGACAAGTCACTTAGAATTCGGATTTGACTTTGCAGTGTACAAGCCTTTGAATATTGAATAGTGAATAGCTAAAAGTTGCCCCATAACTTCATAAAATTTAGACTCACTGGGGAGAGGCTGGGGAAGGAGAATAAGAGGGGCTGAAAATGATCAAAATATTTTATGTGCAAGCTCGAATCTGCCAAAATTAAACCTCCCAAGAAAGTACAGCATTCAACTCAAAGCAAGAGTAAAGAAGGGAAAAAGGAAAGAAGGAGGACATGGATTACCTTTCTGATCTCCAAAAATATGATTTTATCATTATAGTTTCCATCTTTATTAATGGAATATCTTCCAGGTGCTCAGGCATAAAACTGTGGAGTTTTATTTACCTTTTACTTACCATCTGCAACAGTCCTTCCTGGTAAGTAATTGGGACAGACAAAAAGCTAAATGATTCTGAATCTCAAACAAATGTTTCTACATGATTAGACAGAGCCATATTCTAATTTTATCAAAATGTGACTCCAAATCACCTAAATCAAAATAAGACAGGGAGTTTTTTTTAACAATATGTGTGGATTCTGGGTCACGATTCCTGAATTTCTCAATCATAATTTTGGAAAATGGTAATATAGACCATATGTGTATTTTTAAATCAGTTCTTGGGTGATTTTAATTTATAACTAAAGTTTAAGAAATTTTCCTCTTCTTCAACATTTGCATCTGTCTGTTGTCATATCTTGTTTACTTCCCTAACGTCTTTTCTATTAATCCACATCTTTATGCTCCCTGCTCCTAAGAAGTAACCATTTTTATATTTCTACAGGTATATATTTTCCTACTTACCTTCTAACCCTTTGATAATTTAAATCCTGTATCTTTAAAGGTAAACTTTTCAAGTTTGTATCTACCTTGAAATAGCAATCAACCATGAAAAAAAATTTTTTTCAGAAATTCTTGATCTTCAACAACTATCATAGTAAGCCCACAAGTAATTTAGAAATTGTTGTGTTCTTGCTAGAATACCGTTTTTTGTTTTTTGTTTTTTGTTTTGTTTTTGCTTTTGTTTCTGTTTTTGGTAAAATATACCTGAAAGACATAGTCAGGTTTATCACAACAGTGAGCAACAGTTTTTCTGGGAAAAAACATTGAATTTTGCCTATGCACTTTAAAAATGATGACTGTGAACATATACATCTATTTAGAATAGATTTCAGCTAGGTGCAGTATTACATGCTTCCAACCCCAGCAATCTGGTAGGTGAAGGCAGGAGAACTGCAAGTTTGAGCTCAGCCGAGGTAACTTAGTGACTAGGGAGACCCTGTCTCAAAATAAAAAAATAAAAAAGTAATAAAAAGACTGGTTATGGAGCTTAATATAAAGCATCTGGGTTTAACCCCAGTACCACATGTACACACAAAAATTAGATTTGACGTTAATATATTGGTTGTTTCTGAATTTTTTCTATAGTTTTACTGGTCACTTGGCTTATAGTTTCTCCTAAGTGCTAAAGATTTAAAAATATGTAGGTGATAAACATCTCTAGAATAAATCTGTGTCAAATTTCTTGAATTCACTGCACACTTAGAAAAGGCCAATATACTTTATCAAAGACTAAAATACCTTAGTCAGCCAAACCATCATCTTTCATGGAAATATAATTAAAAACCACTGACCTGTTGAATAAAATCTGAACTCACTGGTTTGAATTGAATAACTATTGTGAACATTAAGTACCTAGCATGTATCAGATAAACATTAAATGATTAGCTTGTTTCACCCTCAAAAAGTACACCATAATTGTTCCCATTTTACAATTGAGAAAACTTCAACACTGGGTGATTAATTTCACTAAAAATCATATGATTATAAACAATAGAATTGAATATTGAACTCTGACAGTCTAGCAGCAGAAGTGGATTATTACACACAACATTATTGTATTATCCTAATTAAACATTTTTATGATTTGATTCTAGTTTATTGTCTCAATCAACTGTTTCTACAAAATATTGCATAACAAACAGCCCAAAGAACTGTCTGTATTTTACAGCATATAAGTGTTTCTCACATATCTTTGGTCAAGCAGAGGTTGATTGATTTAAGCTGAAATTGGTTGCAAGTCTCAGGCTTATTTCTTATTTCTATCTGTTGTCTTCTCTCTTATTCTTCCAGGATCAGAGACCTGTAAGATTCAAGTCCTTCTCATGGTTAGGGTCCAAATTTCTTGGGCAGAGAGTCCAAGTGTAAGGGAAATAGGGAATACCATAATGGAAACCATTTGTGTGTAGATATACCTTTTTATGTTGTTAAGCAATGAAAACAATAACTTACTCCAAAGCCACATCTAATACCCATGATATGTGTCTCTATAGTGAGAAGTGAGTAATATGGCCACTCCTAGCTTGTAAGGAATCCAAGAATTGGAATATTTAAAATGTGTTTATAACACTAAGGAAAAAGACCAAACTTGATATTAATAGGATTTTTCAGTTCAGCAAAGTGAGAGGAAAATTTAAGTATTAGGTGGTATCAAAATCTCCTTCTTTATCCATTAATAATGAGGCTGATCTATAACAATCATTTACAACTGATCACTCTGTACTCATACCAATGAAAGGAATTTCATACTCTTCTACTTTAAATGGCAGAAAGCTTCCACATTGTTATGGTTTATACCTAGATATCCCCCAAGCCTCCTTTAATCATAGGTGCGGCTTTTGGGAGAGACTGGATCATTGTTTGTGTTACTGGATCATGTTGTGTGATAACAGATTTCTCGCTGATTGACTTAGCACGGTTCTAGGTGTGGATGATGGATTTATTGGAGAGTGAACATCCACCAGGTTTGGATGGCACTGGCTTATAGCCTGGGTGGAATAAAAAGGGAAAGAAGAAGCAAGGCACTGTTGCTTCATGCTCACCATACCATGAACTGTTTCTCCTCTCCCATGTCACTGTGCCTTGGAGCCAGCCAACTATGGGTTGAAACCTCTAGAGGCTGTAAGCTAAAATAAAGCTTTCCTTCCTTAACTTGTGGGTATAGGGTATTTTGTCCCAGCAAGAAGAAAGTAACTAAGACAAACATCCAGTGATGGAAATGACAAATGTTTAAAAAAAAATAGAGTTCTACAGTTTAGAAAAAAATCAAATCATCACAAAAAGAGAAATATAAGAGAACATATTAATTTCTGAAGGCAGAATTGTAATATTAGATCACTAAAAGGCAATGATTCAGTAATAAGGAGGAAAGAATGTTTTATTTAAATAGTCACTGTATAACCAATTAGGAATATGAATAAATTTTAGAATTCAAATTATCTGTGAAAGAAAAATGTGCTTATACATGGGCCATGATTCTTTAAAGAACAGGGAGCCAAATAATTTTTTGCAGAAAAACAACTTCCCAGATGCCATGCAATCACAGAATTTTTAACAGAATATGGTAGTCTCTCTTATCTAATGGGGCAGAATTTTGAGCTCTTAAAGTGAGCACAATGTGTCATACAGGGCATTAAGAGAAGAAACCTGTCGAGGTCTTGAAGGCTGGGTGAGTTTCCCCCAAGTCCTTGGCTGAGATCTTGGCAGCTCAACCACAAGTGGCAGACCCACTTTAGAACCCACCAAGACTCTTAAAGGAAAAAGAGTTTGGAGACCAACTGTCCTCAATTTAGAGTGCAAAATGGGAGGGCTGGGAACTTAGAAAACAGATTAATAGGAATCAAAGTCAACAAAACAGAGACATAAAGTTATTCCAGAAAAGTTAATGAGATAACCCAACCCCAAATCTATGGAACTTTTTTACACAATTAAAAAAATATGTATGTGCATATATATATATAGAGAGAGAGAGTGGAGGGTGGAGGGAAAGAGAGGAGAGAGAAAGAAGGGAGAGAAAAACTGGAGGAGAGAGATGCTAAGAGGAGGACAAGAGAGAGAGAGAAAGAGTCACTAAAACTGATGGATGAAAAACTTTGACTTAGACTTCCAAGGTCAGAGACAAGTAAGGAAGATAAATACAAAGAAGCTACATTTCAGTATACTATGGACACACATCAGAGTCCAAAGTAGAAAAATTTTCAAAGCAATCACCGAAAAAATTATGTATTATAAACTAAAGAACAATAACACACTCGAAGAAAGGTTTTCATCAGAAACAATGGAGGAGAAAAGACAATGCAGTAGCACCTTTAAAACACTGAAAGAATGCAAAAAGTTATCAATCTCGAATTCTGTATCCAGTACAACTTATTTTTCAAAAGAAATGACAAAGTAAATGTATGCTCAGATAAATGACTGAGGAAATTCATTTCAAGCAGAATGTGTTAAAGAAATACTAAACATACTAAAGGATTGTTGCAGTCTGGGGCTACAGGGAGAACAACTGCACACAGGACACAAAATTTGTAATAATGTTTTCTGATGGTCACGCAGAGTTAAACACTGTGCAGGAAAATCTGTCCACAACACTAAAGACCCAGAATATTCAGCCAAGAGCCTGGATCCCACAGCAATGTCCTGCATGAGTCCAGTTAAGGACCCAAAGTATATGACAATGCCTGCCACAAATCCAGCTGGAAATCTAAGAGCCCACAATAAGCACTCATGCCAGTCTATTTTAATGTTCTGTGCCTGGAAGAATAAAGGTCAGCAGTGGAAACTAGAAAGTCTGTGCCAGTGGGATGAAGGAGCTGTGCAGTAAGTTGAGGGTTCTACACTGGATCTGAGAAGTCTTTCTCAAAATAAGGAGCGGGGCTGCCCTGAAGAGTACCACAGCCATCCTCAGCGGCAACAAGGTCCCGAGCTCCTCCAGTGTTGAGAACAGTCAAGCACAGGTCAGGAGACCCAGCATGACAAGCTTCTCCATCACACAACTTCCCCTCTGGAGCCAGGAAGCAATGCACAATATGAGGAGCAGAGTTCCCCCAAGGTGAACCACAGCCACTCTCATTGATGAGGTCCTGAGCTCCTCTGATGATAATGGTCGAATCCATATTGGGGAAGCCAGCATGTCAAGCTCCTCCAGGAGAACCAGTGGCTTGAAACAGCAACTCTTGAAAGAATCCACAATGCCTTGCTCTTTTTCTCCATGTCTCTATGTATGCTGGCAAATTTTCTCAGGTGGGCCATCTATATTCAGCACCGTGCTGATGTAATTCAGCTGGTGTTAAATTGACCACCAGTTTTTAATCTGTAACAAGGATGTTTTTCAGTTTGAATGGAAAGATAGAAACTTCAGTTAAATGGCAACAACAAGTGGAAAAGGAAGTTAAATGTGCAAATACAAACATCTGGTTTTTTAATCCTCCCATAATTTATTAAAACCCATGCATTCTTTTACAGGAATTATAAGTGCCTATTTTAATGTATGTACAAGATAAAATATGGCAGTAGCATAAAGGTCAGAGTGGTTCAGCAAATGATGCTATACCTGTGACCTCTGGTGGAAATTTTTAACTTGAGTGGAGAGATGACTGGATGATGGCTCACTTTACTCATCAAAGAATTAATCCCCTGATGCTCATAGCTCAAAGTGTTGTCAGGAGTTGGAAGTGGTGGGTCCTGGGAGTGTGGACTGGAAGGGTATATCTTTCACTCCTGCTCTTGCTGAGCTCTGCATCCTTGCCGCCATAAAATGAGCAGCTTTGCTCCACCCTACATTTTCTCCATGATGTCTCTGCCATGGAGTCAATTTACCATGAACTACACTTCTAATACCATGAGCTAAATTAAACTTCTCCTCAGTTCAATGACAGGTTTCATTTTTTTTCTAGCAACACAAAAGCTAATACAATGTATTTCTTATTCCTTGAATAAAACATGTGAGGTGTGAAGTTGGAAATGGTAAGATCAAAGTAGAATATATATAAATAGATCTTGCAGTTATAAGACTATTGTCTTCATGATATGTAAGGTCAGAAGTGAGATTTGGGAAGTAGGCAACTCAAAACAATAGGAGTGAAATTTAAATGGCACAGCAGTGAAGCTGAAGTAGAGTTAATGTTAAGTTAACAAAGAATATTGTTAGAATTTGAACAACAATATTTTATTCTAGTGGAAATAATGAAAAGAATTATGTTTTAGCTTTCTGTCACTGTAATATAACACCTGGTGGAAGTCAGCTTAATGGCAGAAGTATTTATTTTTGCTCACAGTTTCAGTGATTTCAATCTGTAAGTGACTGCCTCCATTACTGTGGACCTGTGGCAAGGCAGACCCTGATCATGAAAGACAGCCACGTGCAAGGAAATCTGCTTACCTTATGACAGTCAGGAAGCAGAGAGAGGGAAGCAACCAAAAAGGAAAGGAATGGGGACCAGATAGAGTCCCCAAAGTTGAAAACTTCTACTCCCACCTTGTATTGGGTAGTACTATGTACCCCCAAGTCCTCATACTTTTGATGGGGCTGAGTCTAGTGCTTGTGTTCAGTTTGTTGTCTAGCACTGGGATTGGCACATGCCCAGGGGTGGAGCTGAGATACAGTGTAAGGGAAGGTGGGTCTTCCCCTTCCGCCTTCTCTCTCTCTGGCCAGTGTGCCTTGCAGCTTGCAGTCACCATGAATGGCAGCCTCGCCACCCCATGCTGACTTGGAGCCAACTAATGGACTGAACTCCCATGAAACTGTAAGAATAAACCTTTCCTTCCCTAATTTTGGGCGTCAGGTATTTTGTCTCGCAACGAGTAAAGAGTAACTAAGACACACCTCTTATTTCCATTGCCTCCTGTCTTAATTACATTTTTGTTACTGAGACAAAATACCCAATACTCAAAGAAAAGGAGAAATGTTTATTTACCTCACTGTTTGCAGAGATTTCAGTCCGTACTCAACTGACTGCGAGGCAGCGTGGTGCATGGCAGAGGAACAAGTGTTCATGGTGGCAGAAAACAGCAAAAGTAACAAGAGAGGTAAAAAGAGAGAGAGACTGGACACTTTCTGTCCCTTATATTGTATGCAGGTTACCTGCCCTTGGGCAGGTGCAGCACACACACCTTTAATCCCAGCATTGGAGCATGAATCAATCACGAGCTCTAGAAGCCTGCCCCTATGATTGCATGTGACTCTCAAGCGACACCTGGAGACAAACCATTGCATCCCTCAGTAATGCCACCAAATTATAGTCTCACCAGGAGAGTGATTGAATTGAAGTTAGAAATCTTACTATCCAGTCACTTTCCCAAAATTCATCAGCTAGCACCCTAAGTTCTCTACATATGAATGTTGGGAAACTTTTCAAATCCAAGTGATAACAAGGTCTAAGAAAAAATAATATAAGGCGTGGTGGCGCACGCCTTTAATCCCAGCACTTGGGAGGTTGAGGTAGGAGAAGTGTTGTGAGTTCGAGGCCGGCTGGGGCTACAACGCGAGCGCAAGGCCGACCTGAGCTACATAATGTGACCCTGCCTCAAAAAAAAAAAAAAAAAAACTGGGGCCGGGAGTTTGGCTCAGTGACTTAAATACTGTCTGCCAGGCACGAGGTTGTGAGTTCAATCCCTGGAACTTCAAAAAAAAAAAAAAAAAAAAAAAAAAAAAAAAAAAAAAAAAAAAAAAAAAAAAAAAAAAAAAAAAAAAAAAAAGAAAAAGTAAAAAAGAAACTACAAACAAAAAAGTGTTAGCCATTTCTCACAATGGATAGTGAAATGACATATTTACAATAGTAAAAGTAATACATTTGTATTATCAAATTTGGAAAATTTTCATCATTTTGATATTTTATTTTTCTGTGTATATATACACTTCTGTAATTATTGTAGAATAGCACAGTGTATATAATTTGTTTCATTTTTATATCTCATCAGAAATATCTACTAAGCCTTATTTTTTCCTATTTTTATTAGTATGTTTGTGATGATAAATACATTATGGGAAATTGGTATATATTGCATTTGGATCCTTTTTGCTTTTATCTCTTTGTAAACATGAATTTTAATAATTTGCCACATGTGTTTACTACATGAGGCTGTTCCCTGTAGCTATAACACTTTATTAAATATATTCCTTGGTATTATTTTATTTAAATGTTTTCCACACCTCTATTATTGAATTATTTCTTATGTGACCTAATCTTAAAGTATTATGTATGCAGAGTCTGCTTGATTGAAGATTTTTTAAAAAGTGTTTTGCCAAGGCTGGAAATGTAGCTCCATAATAATTGTGTGCTTGCCTAACATGCACTGAATTTGCTCCCTAGCAATACACACATGCAGGCACGCACACACACACACACACACACACACACAGACAAATTTGTGTGAGATGGTTGAAAAACAAAGATAGAGCATAGGCAAATACTGTGTGATAAGTGGATTTCATTGGTTGTAGCTGAGAAACCAGCCCACAGAATGATAACTGTGGAATGTAAACTCAAAACTGTGGAATGTAAACTCAAAGCATAGGCAAGAACATAGGAAGGCATTGTTTAAGATCATGGTAGATGTGGAATGATGTGGATTTCACTGCCATCCTTACTCCAAAGATTAAGTCTTGCACAATAGGATTTTATTAAAGAGCATTTAGTCCTATGTGGTGGTTTACTATTCCCAAACTGAGAGATTATGTTTTAGCAGTGAACTAAATAACACACCATCAGGTTTGAAAGTTAAAATACTAGCATTTTGTGAGACAAGGGTAGGTATGTGCTTTGCACCGTATGTCCTAATACCTGTGTCACCAAGTACATTGTTTATGAAGAGAAAATGATGTTACAATCATCTATAAGAGAAGTTTTCTGAAGTTCTGAAGAATCATTGGGTAGATGGGTCACAGGATTTATAATCTGTTAATAGATATGTCTATAATTGACTTCAATAGGATCTTCTCAGTGCAGAATTTGGGTTTGGTGGTTGATATTTCTGGGAATCAGGAGAGAGTATGAAATACATAGTTTAAAGCCTAGAAACTAGACAGACATCTTAGAAATTAAGACCAAAATTCACCATGGCAACTGAATATGTACATCCTTGTAAACATCTTTGTAAGCAAAAAGCACAACTGGGCACATTTAATATTTTCGTGCACATTTTGGAAGAAAATTTATTAGTTTGTTTTATTTTTCATTATTTTTTGGTAGCTACTATGAATGAGATAGCTACCAAATAGTATCTGGGTTTCACACTATATTTTGTTAAAGCTCTTGATTTTTTTTGTTGTTGTTGTTTATATTTCTCAACATACCCTCTGTATTTTTTCCATTCTCGTTTTATACTGATGAATTTTCCCATTCTTTTATAATTTTTTCTTTCCTGTCTACTCTTTGTCCTAAAAACTTTTTATACACTTTAGTAAAAATAAAATATGAGGGAATATGCAATATTTATCTCAGATTGTTAGTATTTGAAAGGTATAGAATTTCTTTGCATTATATAAGGAGCTTATTCCAAAATTAATCCACAAGGTGTGAAATGTATCAAACTGATGTGAATTCACATGAATGTATTATGTGTTTTTTATACTATATTTTACACCAATTGTTGACATAATCATCCTTTATGTATGTATGGTGACTATCTGAAAATTAATCTTCAAAATTTCACAGTAGAATCTGTTCAGCATGGCTTCTCTAAGTGAGCTATTTTCACAGCTACTTTAATATTT
This sequence comes from Dasyprocta punctata, assembly GCA_004363535.1. Taxonomy (NCBI): domain Eukaryota; kingdom Metazoa; phylum Chordata; class Mammalia; order Rodentia; family Dasyproctidae; genus Dasyprocta; species Dasyprocta punctata. Next base: position 54,404 of record RJWM01003570.1, on the reverse strand, counting down.
ATACCCCAAGTATGAGCTGAAAAGCAGCAAGGAAGTGTAAGTAAATTTTTATATATTCAACTGGAGAGTGATAATCTTTCCTGAAAGTAGACATTGTCACTTTCAATCTTTCTTTGTACATAAAATGTATAATTTTATTTCATTCAAAATAAAACAAAGTCATCTTTTGTTTATAATTACATTCTGGTTAACAAATAAAATACATAAAAATGAGAAATACCATGTAATCAGCACTACATGGCAAATAATATATGTGCATAAACTGTAAAACTCTGTCAGGTGTTGAAAATCTTCTGCATTAGATATTTAATGATAGGAATCTGCAGTGGTCCTTTGTATCTAACAAAAATGCATAGCACAGGCTTGTTATTCAATAACATTTGTTTATTTTACAGAATAAATAAGAAAGTAAATTTTTTAGCTTTTAACTTTAATAGTAATTTTACTGTATCTCTTATACATTTATTATATCTCTCTAAGGATTAAAAATGAAAAGACATAACGTGAGATTTGGGGTTAATTAAATTTCTCGCTCAATATTGAAATTGTTGAAACTTTTAGAAGTATAATGAACCATAGATAGAATACAAAATATTAAATTCAGTAAAAGAAAAAAGAATATCTAATGGTGGTATGATTTTTCTAGGGTACTAAACACTGTGAGATGCAGGACTAAACTCCAATCTCTTGATTTTTAAAACTGGAAGCTTTTGGGCTGCATAATATTTTATTTTTTTTTATTTTTAAAAACAACAACAACAACAAAAGAGTGAAAATGATGATACAGAATTTCAAAACAAAATAATAGGAAATTAACACTGGATAATATATTGCATAGTGCTGTTGTCAAAGCAGTTGGTCTGATTGCAAGATTTAGGCATAAAAAAATGATCAAACAATAAATGAAATCACAAACTGTTCTTTTTGATGAACTAGCAGAGATTAGTAGTATAGTAGTATAGTTATCTATATAATCTTTTCTGTTCTTTCTTTTTCTCCTTTCTCCTATACCAGTTGTTCTTTTCTTCTAAGTAGTTTCTTTCCTTTTCCCTTTCACAATATCTATTGCATATTTTGGATCTTATTTATTCTTTCAGTTTTTTACACTAGAGAGATAACATGATATTTACACATGTGAGTCTTATTTATTTCACTTATGAGTACAGTCTCAAATCACATCTCTTTACCTATAAAAACCTCAAGTATATCTTTGTTTATAGCTGAGTAGTACACCATTGTATAAAAAGACTATATCTTTTTTATCCATTCTGTGGTTGGTGGGCATTTGGGTTGTTTCCAAGATTTAGTAATTACAGACTGTGCTTCTGTAAACATGGCTGCACATATGTCGTTGTAGTTTGATGTTTTCAATTCTTCTGGGACAATACCCAGAAGGGGAATAACTAGATTGAATGGGACCTCCGATTCTTGTTTTTTGAGGAATCTACACACTGATTTCCACAGTGGTTGTACCAGTCTACACTCTCACCAACGGTATATAAGTATTCTTTTTTCCCCACAGCCCTGCTAGCACTTGTTATTGATTGATTTCTTGGTGATAGCCCTTCTTCCTGGAGTGAGATGATATCTTAGTGTTCTTCTAATTTGCATTTCTTGAATGACCAGAGATGTTGAACATTAGGTTTACATAATATTTTCTAATCTTACATTGAGACTATACCCAATTAAATAATCATTTATCCCATGATATCAATAAGAAATTTAAATGAAAAATGAATTGCAACAATAATAATAAAAAATGAAAATTAAATTGTTTTTTCTACTTAATGGAATTAGCATAGTCAATATATTCAAAAAGTTTGAATTTATATGATACCACTAAAATCATTTAATGTATAATGAAATTTGTAGCTGTGGTTTGAAAACTAGTTTTGATATGGTAATTTTAATAGCAATGAGTAATTTGTTTCTGTTTTACTAGGTAAACAATATTTGTTATTGTCACTTTGTGATGACAGGGATCAAACCCAGTCATTTCTTACAAGCCAGGTCATTCCAGTTGTCACTGAGTGACATCTTTAGCTCACAGAAACAAGTTTTTACAGTCAAATATAATGCAGTCTATATATAAATTTCATCATAGGACGGCAAAGGGTATCAAAGTGTATAAAGTACATATGTATGCATTACTATTTCAAAGACATTAAGACTTCCCTTTAAAATTCAACATGAAAACTGTATACATAAGTATATTTTCTATAAATGTTTTCTTGCACTCCTGATTGTAATATTACTCAATTAATTTCACTTGTTACATTTATTATTCATGTAAGTACACTCATGATTACTCTCCAAAATCATCACTGAACTGCTAATATGCGGAATCTGTGTATGTCTTCAAAGAAATATTTTCTTTCATGATTTTTGTTACAGCCTCCTCATTTTGGTTTTTTAGAAAGGTGACAGTAAAAAGAAAATATTATGGCAACCTATTTTGCTCCTTGGAATGGCTCAGACTTAATGTAAATATATTAAGATAAGTCCTAAAATTTCTGTGAGAGAGAATGGAGGGTTAGTTTGTCTAATGTTTCAAGTCTTCCGAAAGAGTCAGTTGGACACTCCACACACTGTGGCATGTCAAGAAGTACACACAAGCACAATGCTGCTATGTTCTTCAGATATTTATGAAGCATGGCTTTCTTATTCACTCTGCCATTGCAGTTCAGTATTTTTCTTGTGCTGTTTTGCTTAGGTGGATATTGAAGGATCATATACTACCTTTGCCTGCAACCTATCCTAGTGTATTATAAGCTAAAGAAATACCTCTAAAAGATTACAAAATATGTACATAAAATTCTAATTACATTTTTATCTTTTTTTGTCGATATGAGAGCATATTGCTCAACTAATAAAAAAAAGTGTTAAATTAAGGAGAGTAAAAGCTGGGAATTCTGGTGTTCACATCTACATCATTCTCATGCTTTGTTTACACACCTCTTTGTTCAACATGAATCACTGGAGAACATTAAGAAACTTATCAGCACTGAAAGCATACACTGAACATCCTGCTATGTGAACTACATATTTTCTCTTTGCAGAAGCAAAAAAAAGATGAAAAGCCAGTTTTGTACTTTAAAGACTTCCTGATAATTCATTCTCTGGATAAACACAGAAGAGAAGCAAGGAAATAAAACAGGATTCCGAGAATGATATCAACCACAAATACTGCTTTAATAGTTATTTTACTTGATATCAGGGAAGAATACAGTACTTCCTACTCCCAGAATGTCAATGAAAATATACTGGTCACAAAATTTTAATGGACCATGAGCCTTAATGTGATTTATCCTTTCATTCTTTTATTTCTCCCTTTAATTTCTCAAAAGTGCACTGCATGCTAAATACATATCTCCCATACACATTATTTGGTTTTTGAGAAGGGATTAAAATAATTTTCATTTTTTAAAGTGAATATGTGCGTTATAGTAAACAGAAACCCAAGAAGCAAAGAACAAAGTCATTCACAGTCACAAGCAGTTTAGCTGGTTGTGTCTTAGATTCAGTATGTACATAGATAAAATGATATTTTGTGAAACTGCAGTTGTACATGTGTCCTGATTGTTCACATATTATGAATATTCACCAATTCAAAATCTCAAATCTACAAGTGTATTTTTGATAACCATGAATACATTACACAAACTCAGTCTGATGCTTATTGTGTTTTTATGAAGTTATGGACTCAGATCGTATTATATTGGATTGATTTGCTGTTTAGGCACTTCTAAATTAATCCTAATTAATATTAACACAGATGACATGTGATAGATGTTTGAGGTAGACGTTTGACAAAATTCTCAACTTTTGAGACAGTCAGATGAAGGAGATCATCTCCTGGCATACGTACAGTAAAATAAAAATGAATTACTGGAGTCATTAGATTTTGTGATTATACAGATTAGCACTATATTGTGGCATAATAGGTTCAAATTTTAAAACTCCATACTAAAATAATTATTCTGCATAGCAGTCTGCCTTATTATACAAGGAAAGTGCACATAAAATTATACCAGTTTAGGTAGTCTAGAACAGCTAACTTCAGTTTCATAGGTAGGATGATGTTTGTGATCTGGGGGAATGAAACTCCCGACCTACTATATGTCCAGTATGAGTTCATGCTGTCTAAAATTGAAGAATGAATTTTAGGTACAACGGAGGTTAAGAACAAAAATATTTATTGAGAAAAAGAAAGCTTCTGTCTAAGAGAGAGAGAGAAGGGGTCCCAAATGGGTTGCCAGAGACTGTCTTTTCTAGTAACTTTTATAGAGTAAAACCATGATGGGGAAAACTGGAACTCACAAGGCAGATGGGTTTGAGGTGGGACAGAACTGTGGTCAACCAATAAGATCAACTGTTTAGGTAAAATTGACCAAATCAGGGACAAATGTGAAGCGAGTCACATAGCAAGCGAGCATTTTTATGGATCAGTGACATTCTGTAGGGGATTGAAATGGTAATTCCTGACTTCTCAAGATGATCCATACCTAATCCCTTTATACTTAGGGTGTAGTTGCATTTGTGTTCCATTCTGTCTTGAGATCTGGCCCACAGCAAGAGGTGTGTGTGTTTTCCAAGGTCACAAGACATCTGGTCCTCTGTACCGGTTCTTTTGTGGGACTAGCCCTGTCTGACTGCCTATAATATTTCTAACTAACTCAGTTGCCTGTAACATTTGGATACTAAACTGGTGTATTTAATTTCTCTGTCATTCCTCTTGAAGAAAAATAGTAACAAAATAATAAAATGTGAGCTTACATATGAAAACATAGAAAATCATCCTTCTTAAAGAAAAATAGTAACAAAATAATAAAATATGAGCTTACATATGAAAAGATAGAAAATCATTCTTCTTAAAGAAAAATAGTAACAAAATAATAAAATATGAACTTACATATAAAAAGGTAGACAATCACTAAGTTTTATAGAATAATAAAATACATTACATATTGTAAAAGTACACGGTCTTAATTTTAGTTCTTTAAGTTAAGCTAAAATTCCAGATATCTAATGTTTCCCAAGGATATAAAATAAGAACTTTTCCTAATGTATACAAATGTTTAGTTCTAAAATGAAAATATTCTTAAGGCCAAATTTACAAAATAATAAATATAGTCAATTTAGTCTATATCTGAAATTTTCTAAGAAAGTAAATCTTAAGTATTCTCATACACACGAAAGGTATCGGGGGTGACATATTAATTAGTTGATTGTAGTGTCACTTCATAAGGAATTCATAAACCAATATTAATATATACTTCAAATATGTACATACTGTTGGGGACCACAAATTCAGTGTCTGGTTTTGCGTATGTTCCTGTGGGATGAAAGAAAGGATTAGGATTACTGGTACCACCCATCTGAGATTTCCCATTGACTCTTCTTAGTTTAAAATCATCTATGCCTTTGTGAGTCATCTCAGGATTATACTCAAAGTCAAGATTCTTCTCCAAAATTAACATAATCTACTACTTAGAAAAGTCTTTGAAGCACTCCCAAGATCCTGCTGAGTTTCCTGTGTTTTCCACTGCAATCCTTTCCTTGACTGAAAAAATAAATACGGGCTGCCCAGAGACAGGTCTTGTCTTCGCCCTCAGTCTCGAACTCTGTTGAAGGGTTTTGATTCTCCTGGAGCCCTAAAATCATACCACTTATCTCATTTATTTTAACCTTCACCATACACTTGTTCAGGAGATTGGGGATCTAGGCCAGGTCCCCAGTAACATACTATATATACATACAATAGATAGCATTATGAAGTTGAGATGAAATAATTTCCAGGAACACTGTGTTATTGAAGAGTATTCATGAGGGAGGAAATATATCTGTCACAGGCAACTGAGTTAGACAGAAATACTATAGGCAGTCAGACAGGGCTGGACCCTCAAAGGAGCCAATACAGAAGACCAGATATCTTGTGACCTTGGAAGAGATATACACCTCTTGCTGTGGGCCAGATCTCAAGACAAAAACCAAAACAAATGCAACCACACCCTAAGTATAAGCATTAGGGATTAGGGGTAGATCATCTTGAGAAGACAGGAATTACCATTCCAATCCCCCAATCCGTAAGAATGCTCGCTTACTACTTGATTCACTTCCCCATTTGTTCTTGATTTGGTCAATTTCACCTAAACAATCTTTTTGGTTGACCACAGTTCTGTGCCACCTCAAGCCCATCTGCCTTGTGTGTATGAGTTCTCAATTTTCCCCATCCGGGTTTTGCTCTATAAAAGTCACTAGAAAAGACAGAGTCTTTGGCAACCCACATGGGACCCCTTCTGTCTCTCTCTCTCTGACAGAAGCTTTCTTTCTCTCAATAAATATCTTCTGCTCTTACCCTCCATTGTTACTAAAATTCATTTTTCAATTTTAGAGAATGTGAACTCGTGCCGGACATATAGTAGGTTGGGAGTTTCATTCCCCTATATCATTTGGAGGTCTGAGATCGTTTTCCTATATCATTTGGAGGTCTTACACTGAGATTGTTCCCCTATATCATATCCATCTAGAAAATTTAATCTAATTGGAGAGAGTAACCTTGCAGATTTCTCTTAAGAGTGACAAGTTTTGAATATCTGCAAATTTCACTCATTTGCCATATTAAATTGCCTCAGAGAAGCAGGCATTCATTTCAGGAGACTAGATAGTGACTGCTAACAGTAAAAGTATGTCTAGTATGGGGTTTTAGAATAATATTTTTATATCACTATGTGGTGAAATGAAGTTACCTATGAAGAAAATTGTTTATCAGGAAAGAATACAAGGAATGATGAGAAGATTCTTTCATCCACTGATTTAACTTTTTAATATGTATTTCAAAAACTGAATAGTTAAAGAAAAATATATTCATTTGGGTAACATATAGTGCATTCTAAACATTCATTTTTACATACTAACATTTTGTGCGCAGAAAATCTGCAGCAGATATTTGGACAATAGTCACTTTAAGGATCAGAATCTTGGAAAAAACCACCGAGCCAAAAGTACTCGTAACTCTTCTCTGAATCAGTGATTTTTGCCACAATCCATCCACTTTCATTCTTAACATACTATCATGTTCAGGAAAAGAAAATCAGATGTTAGAAATAACTACTAAGAACAAGTAGACAATAGGAAGTTGAATTGTTAGGTAAAAAGCTGGAAAAATTATGACTTTATTTTTAAACACGTATTCCATTTCAGCACATCAATTTTGATGTATCTGTCCCCTTTATCCTTTCTCTAAAGACTGGACGGCATCTTCAGCTGTTTTATTGGGCCTCTTCTTTTCCTAGAACCCTATAGAAAATAATCTTCTTGCAAATCTTTTCCAAATAGTTTTTAGTCTATTAATGTCTCTAGCTCAACATTGACCTTTTAGATCTGAAAACTGGTAATATGAACATGCTCTGTTTAATCTAAATTTCTATTTTTGAAGGCATAATTTTAGCAAATAGGTTCAATTAGAAGAATACATTTGCATCCCTCTTTTCCTTCTTTTCATACATTTTATTTTCATAATAGAGAATCCTGAAATTTCTCTATGGTGGTAGAGGAGGAAAAGTGGGGGACTCACAAATGCACAAATTTGAGATTCATAACTTCTCTAATGTATTTATAAATTCTTATAATATTTTAAAACATAATAAAGGCAATTCATATATCTAAGAGCAATTTCTTTTAGACTTTAACAAATGTAGTATGGAAACTATTTCATTTCATTGAATCTAAGGGACACATTTTTAATAAACAAACAAACACAAACAAATTTGATAATTAGAATTTCGTGCTCTGAGCTTTATGAGATCATTTTTTAATGCAGTATAATAGATTCATGAGTGGGTCTTTCCTATGTTGTGGGAATTAGTAACTCTGACCAGAACTGCTGACACAAGGATTAAATACCTGGTTTTCTAAGTAGAAGTGAGCTATGCAGAAGGCAGACATTCTTAAGGGCTTATTTAAGGAGAATACCACTCCTGTCATACTTTCTGGATACCCAGACAGTAGAGGAAGAGGCTTGATAGAGGATGACTGAATCCAAAGATCTCAAAAAAAAAAAAAAGTTCCTTAAGATTTTCAGCTGAGTTTAGGTCAAATAAAATATTCACACTAGTATGGATGCTTTAATGGCCATTTTTGTGAAGCCTGCTGTGAAATGATTCTCAGCAGATATCATATATGTACTCCTCTGGACTTCCAGATTATGGAGCGCCATGCAGAAATTCTTTTTGAAAAATAAAATTTTATATATTATAATTTTGAAGCTTTTGTCCCACATAACATAAGGGATATACCAAATAAGTCACTAGGTCATTGGGCAACAGTCATATCTGAGATATTTAAGTATAATGAACATTTACTTAGCTTTTAACTGTATAAAAATTCACTGCTACAGCATAGAGATTATCATATGATTTATTTTATCTATCACACAAATGAATTTATAGTTTATATTAGATATATGACAATTTAATGACATAAAATTTATTTTCTTAAATCTATAAGCTGGCTTAATAAACATTTACCAAAAAGTATTATTCTATTCAGAATATTAAATGCTGACAAATTAAATCAAAATACAGTGCCTTACACCCTGCTATAATTATTAAAACACTTTTTAAAACGTTGCACACTTCTGGATGTCCCTGAGTTGCTCATGGAAGTGAGACCTTAGGTATTCTATCTGGTTTCCAGCCCCTTATTCTCTGGCTCTGTTCCACTACTGGGCTTCCTGGCCACCATCAAGGGAGCAGCTTCACACTGCCATGCCTTTCTACAATGATGTGTTTGCCTTGAGGCCAAGATAACTCTGAACTAAATCCTCTGAAATCTTGAGCCAAATCAAACCTCTCATTTTTTAAGTTTTAGATATCAGATATTTTTCCCAGCAATGGGAAAGCTGAGGAATAGAGAGTAAACACAGCAGGAAGATGATATTATAACAAGTGTGGGGACCTGAGTTTTCCTACTTGTTCTTTCACCCTCTGCTGTTCTGACATAGGAAACCAGATGCTAATGCTGTGATCCTGGGCTGCACAACTTCCAGAACTAAAAGCAAATTTAGTTTTTTAAAATGACCCTATTGGTGGTATTCTAATTTAACAGCAAAAATATGGGCTAGAGTCTATTGGTTAAAAAGTGTATATTTTTATCTTTCATATTGTGCATAATATATTCTGTATATTGTGAATCTTATACTTGTAAATCATTTAAGTATGTTTTTTAATATTGTGCATATTCGGTTTATTTTTAAAGAACTAGTAATGTTTAAATAATATTATAGAAAATGCATATATGACCACCAAAGTTGCTAATTTCATTATTTCCAGGCTTTTAATTAAGAAATGCAATGTCAACTCTTTCAGGTTTCCATGATTTTCCAACTTACTACACTGAGAAATCAAAATTTTAAAGTAATTTTCTTTGAAAAATCTGATTTAATTTCTTTATTTTAAAATTATTTTAATGAGTGTTCATGCTATACTTATTGTCTTAAATAATTTTGATTTAAATTGGAGAAAATCATTACTCAGTATCTGTTAGTTTCTTTTAGAAATTAAATATAAGTAGACACCAACATTGGAGAAATTGTTATTTTAGAGAGCTGAGCCCATAGAACCAGCATCAGTTAGAGGCTTATTAGAAATGAAAACTTTCAGTTATCAGCTCAAATTATTGAATCAGAAAATTGGGGCTATACTCAGTCATCCATGATTTGCAAAGACTTTAAGAAATCCCAAGTCATGGAATAGTTAGAAACCACTGTAGAAAGGCACTGCCAACTGCAAAGATTATAGTAGTTTGATAAGATTAGTTTCTTACATAAACAGAATATTCTGACTGTAGAAGTGTTTTCAACCTTGCCTACACACTAGAATGCATTGTGAAGAATTAAAAGTTTCTGATGCCAGTAATTTAAATTGAATTATAGAAGAGAGATTTTCTGAAGGGGTAGGAATCAGGTATTTTCTAAAATATCCCAGGTTATTGAAATGTACACCAAATTTGGGGTTACTAGATTTATAGAATAAGTCCTTGAAAGAAAGGGATGTCATATAGCAACTAGAAATACACTTCTTAAGGACTAGGGGAACATACTAAGTTAAAGATCTCAATGCAAAGAAGTCACAATGCATTCATTGTCTTGAGAATTTGACATTATTAAAATCATTCCGATGGCCAAGTTAATGAATGATTTTTCTTCACTTACAATTTAGAGAAAAAAGGAATACTATACCTGAAGGACTTATCCATAAAAGAAAGATGATATGTCATAGCCTAGACAGATTAGGACATACACATTTGAAAACATTAAATTTACTATAACCAGACTCTGCAAACAAAGGTAAATAAACGGTGCAAAAATATTTTCAAGATATAACGTATAACAAAAGAGTTAATATCAATGATATACAAAGTGCTCTTACAAGTCAGAGTGATATAAGCAATTTTAATAAGTTAAAAGCTGTTCTCATTATAGATACAAAGATCAAAGTACAAGCATATTTATTGCAGCATTGATTGCAATGACAATGTATTAGAAATAATTTTCAGTGCTGTTAATTTTAACCACCGTGATAGCCATGTGGTGTTATTTGTTTTACTGTGCATATTTTTATGACTATTGAAGTTAGGCATGTTTTCATTTACTTATTGGCTTATTGGTAATTTTGGATTCTCTCCTTCATTTAGTGCATTTACATTTATTGCTTATTTTCCCAATTTTGTTGTATGTTTATACATGCTTATATGAATGTATATATGTGTATATGTATTTGAATGTGAGTTCCTTGTACATAAAGTTAATCAAACAGTTCCTGGAATTGTAATTACTCTATGCACACCTCTTCCTGGATTACCCCTTTTCTATCATTCCGACATCAGAGATACTACTAGAAAGAACCCAAGATGCTATTTCGATCTGCTTCTGATTGAGTTTCTTGTCCCAAGAATATATTCACCCCATTCATATAATGATCTCACTGTTTCTTAATTTATTCAGCTGAACACCCAGATTTTGAGTTCATCTCTTTGCTAGAATGAATATATTGGATAATACTCAAATGTAAATACAGACTGTCATTCAACTAAGGGACCATTACAAAGTATTTAAGACACAAAATGGAAATGTCAATAATCACAAGTTTCTCAGTTAATGAGAAAAGGAAACACTGGTTGATTAAAGAGCTACAGTGTCTATTAATCCGAAAGAGTGATAGAGAAGAATTAGCAAAGCCGTTTGCATGCAAACTCTGCCAGATGAGCAAGAAATCCAGAACACCATCAATTCTGTTGTGGTTATCCTCTGAGATTATGTGCACTATTTTGTCTTAATAATAGTCTTTCTTTAAAAATAACCTCTTCTCATTGTAAATAATTCTGCTAACATACTAATATAATAAAAAAAAAACAATATGTGGGGCTTGGGGTGTACCTCAGTAGTAGAGTCCTTACTTATGTCCAAAAATCTAGGTTTGATAGAATTTGTTTTGCCTGTATTTTCTTTTTATGTGCTTGTAGGTTTTACATATAACTAAAATATTTGTCCAAATTTTCCTGAAAAGCTTTTTTCAATTCATAAAATGTTTAAAAGCATAAATGATAAGAAAGCAAGATATTATTATTTTGTTTTTTAGTTTATGGAAAAAAGGTAAAAAAAATTCATAACAAATAATAGGAGAATAACAATCGTTAATACATTGCATGTTGTTGTCTTTAAAGTAGTTGCTCAGAAACTAAGATGGGGCAGAAAAGTTTCTCCCATCGATATTAGGCAAAACAAATTAGTTAAAATATTCTTGACAGGTTTTTCCCATGTGCGGGTAACACGGCCTCCCTTTGGCGCTGGACAGCACCTCTCTGCATTCTTCTTGCAAATCCCAAAGTTAAATCTCCCGCTTTTCTTGAGCCCACCAACGTTCCTCCAATCAGCTTGTATACAGCACTCCTCCCATCCCTTTGACTCCTCCCCCTGTCAATTCCAAATAAAGTCCGTGGTTTTTTTCTTGAACCTTCCAGAGGGTGCTTGCCTCTCTTTGGCAGCTCTCCCGGGCCCGCGATGAAGGCCTCTTTTCTTCCTGTCTGTTTTTAATCTCTTTTTCTCTCTTGGGCATCAGAGAACCAAACGATTCTTAAATTGTTTTGCAGGAGATACCGACTGAATTGAATCACTTTTTGCTTTGCAGTGACCAATGTACATTTTTTTTCCCTCCAAATTATGTGCTGCAACTACAAGTGCACAGATTATCCAGAGTTTCTTAAAGTAATGCTCTATTCCTGCATTTTTAAAGCTACTAACTCCCGTTTTGGAAATTTTCATGCACATTCAAAGGCAATTGTAAATAAATCAAATGTGCTGCATCTTCAGATTTTGTTCAGAGTCAGGGATGCTAGAATGTCAAAACAAGGTATCATTAGGTAAAACACCCAGGGACTAGCAACTGCTGCCACTTTGAACAAAAAGAAAAAGAAATGCAATGTTATTTGTAAACATAAAACAGACTTCCTGGGGAAAAAATTGTAATCATGGCAGGATCTTGCAGCATTGAGAAAGAGCCTGCAGTTGGAACTGGGACCGTGAAGATGTCTCTGTTGAAAATCCCTTCTACAGTGGGAAGAGGAGTAGAGAGATGCCTTGCCCCTTTGTTCCTCCCTTAATTGCAATCGTATACTAAAAGCTTTTAGTTAAAAAGAAAGCTGACTGCAAAAATCCTGAGAAGTAGGGTATGCAGAACAAGGGTTGGGGTGGAAATAAGTGACTAGATAATCAGTCTTTCAGAATCGATTAAATATGAAATTTCCCTGTCACTATTTCTACTTCTGCAATGACTGTGAATGTGAAATGCTTGGTATTTTGTAATTTATCTTTTATATTCACAATGTATCTTAAATAAATGTCTATAATTTTAGTTATATTTATCTTTTTTTGACCGTGAGAGTACCGCACTTATACACTTTATTAGAGATATAACATTTGCAGCTGTATGTAGTTTTATAGGCTTTCACCAGTTATTTATGTTTTTAAAACATTTTTTGCCTTCTCCATGAAAGCAGTAGCCCCTAAGAAACACTTAAGAATAGGGAAGAAAACATCCAAGTTATAATTTTTCTAGGGAGACCATTTGTTGTAGTGGAAAATTTATATAATAGATTTATATGCAGGTTTCATCGTATTCCATTATACCACATTCTAGCTACTGATTATTTATTTGGATGACTTTGTTAACCTTCTTATTTTACTATATTTTGCTACTAAATGGAGACAACCAAAAACTATTACTTCACAGTGAAAGTATATAAAATGAACTTGGGGCATACCATACACTGAACATATGTTTTTCTCATCTCTCTAGCACCTCTCTTTAAGTAATTACTTGCAATTTCCCTTTTATGTTTTAAACAAGTGACATGCAAAGTGTAATAAACAAATGCAGTGAATGTATAAAAATATTACAGTAAAAGACATATTGCTGTGCATTCCCTTTGAAATATGCCCCCTCACTTTGAACACATGTATCCCCTCACTCTTGCCACTTTCTGAAGCTGTTCTAGAAAGGCTCTTTCATGAGGTTTTTGTGAGGTATGCTAAAAGAAATTACCATGAGTGCTATTGCCAAATGCCTTCCAGAGGAAAGACAGTCCTGTAAAAACATTGTGGTATGTTCTTATCCTTCTTATTCCCAGGTTCTGACACAGTGTCAATTCTGGCTCTTCCCCCAAGTTGAAATGACCATAAAATGTAAATATTTGAATTAGTTCAAGACATCAAAGCAGCTATGACAGCAAAACTGAAGAGAACATTACACTATGTATGTTGAAGGGGGGTATTTTGAGGGAAATAATACTAATGTGTCTCTTATTATAATGCAATTTTAAATGATTTTAAAATTACAGAGTTTTTTATCATACTTTCCAATTTGCAAGTAATTTATTTCTTATGAATTGTCATCTTGTTCACTGCTAAAATAATTTAAGGATATATCCTGCAGCAAGTACTCTGATAATTGTGGCTACAAAAGATAAAATGTGATCTACAGAATTTTTTTGGAAGCAGATGAACTGTCTACTTCAAATTATAATAAGATATGATGACAGTCTCACAATTACTTTGCTTTGCTTTTGATAATTCAGGACTCTTGAACTAGAAATGGGAAGTATCATTGAACTTTTCTTTCTTTTTTTCATTAAATTAACAAATATCGTAGGAAGTAAACTGAATGAGGGAGATAGCATGTAGCCATCCTTCAAAAAAAAAGAAGCAAAGAAAAATGAATAAAAATACACTCATGAAACCTACAGTTTAAAGGAATAGGGAATACTGCTACTGAATAATTATACAAAGATACAGCAATACAATTCACTTTTAAAAATTGCATAGAAGTGAGAACTAGACTCTATAACAGAATCCCTGTAGAAAGTTTTTGATTTATTTTGACAATTAAAGGAAGGTTTTATGAAAAAGAGACATTTAAACATAAATCTGAAAGGTGATTAGAAGCTATGAAGGCAGATCAAAGTAATAGTATACATAGGATAATTAACCAATTTACCAATTTTTAAAAAGCAAACCTCTACTTCTGTTAAACAAAATGTTCTTAGCTTAATTGTTATTCTATTTAAATGTTTAGTAAAAGCTATTCTTGACAATTAGTGACCAGGGCTTTTTATTATCATTTTTTTGTTTGTTTGTTTGTTTGTTTGAAGAGTGTCTTGCTTACTTTTCTCTCATTGCTGTTACAAAATACCTGATGCCAAAAATGAAGGAAAGAAAGGTTTATTTATCTTACAGTTTTGGAGGTTCCAGTTCACATTCAGCTGGTTCCAAGGCAGGGAGGTGTGGCTGAGAGGCTGCCACACATGGAGGCTGCAGTTGCAAGATCAAAAGGGCAAAACACAGAGAGAAAATACGCTTTCTTCCCTCTCTTATATAGTATGCCAACTCTGTCCCTGGACTGGTACAGCACTCATACTGCCAATCCCAGTGCTAGACAGTGAACCAATCATAAATGCTAGATTCAGTTTCCTCCATGACTGCATGAGGCTTGGGGGGCCACCTAGACACAAACCATAACAAGAGTACACAAGTTTAAAGCATTATAACTTTATTTTTCTTTTAACTATCACCATCATTCATCTCTTGTGAAGCTATCTGTTGAAGGAATATTAAATAATATGGAAATTCACCTTGATATTTGACATAGAGACCCACATTGGGGCATTACCACTCACTACCTAAGGCTCTCCTCAGGAGACAATCTACATTCATGCATCTCCAAATTCCTGGGGTCTGTATTGCATTTTCAGCTTCACACTCAGAGTTTCACACACTTCTGTCAGGGGCAATCTGCCCGTCCATACAGCATTTCCTTTGAAATTTGGGTGGAAACCTCCTGAGCTCACAACTTTTACACTCCCATACTCATAAAACTAGCATCACATGGAGGATGCCAATGTCTACAGCCAGCCTGAGTGATAGCCAAGACCCCTTGCATCATGGATGCAGTTGCCTATGTGTTCCCAAATGACTGAACTCTGGAAAATCATTTGTCTCAGAATAAGCTGGGCTCCCTGGTATTCTTTTCTCAATGCAAATCCATTCATCTTTGCACTTTTCACCCTGCAAAGAGTGGGGTCTTATTGATTCTTAAGGTGCCTTCCAGTCATCGTTTCTGATACAAAGTATGTGGTCTGTTTAAATACTAATCTTTTTTATCAACAATGCTCTCATTTGCTCCAACTTTGCAGGCACTTATTTTTTGTTGAAATGACAAAACTTTTCACATCTTTTGGCTCTAATATTTTCACATATTTCTCACTGTAGTTCTCTGGCTAAAGGCAGTCAGTATTACCCAAAATAGCCGGAACATTGGGCTGCTTTGAAATTTCCTCCACCAGATTAATTCATCCTACATTTAATCTTCCCCAAAGCTTTGGTGGACATATTAGATCTCAGTTATAATGACGGACCAAAACCCAACCAAAAAAATTACTAAATGAATTTATTGGCCAACGAGTATTAAAGTTTATTTTCATTCATTGTTCTTGACTAGTTAAATCCATGGACTTAAATGTTATCAGAATACTGATTAATTTGATTTCACATTAATAAAATGCCTGATATATGCATTATTCAGGATGAGCATACATATCTCATTACTGAATTTAATATAGTAGAGTTGGCCCTTGCATTTGTGCTTTCATACACTTGTAGTTCAAAAATATTTTTATAATAATTTGAATCTCTTCTGAACATGTAAGCCCTTTTTTGTCACATTACATGGAGTATAACATCTATCTTTTGTGAAATTTATGTTATATTACCTATTATAAGCTACAAAGAGATGATTTAACATATACAGGGGGCTACATATGGGTTCTGCTCATACGCTATGCAATTTTATATCAGCAACTTGAACATCTGTGAATAATGGGGCCCGTGAGGGTCCTGAAGCATACTCTAACTGAATGACGGTAAAGAATGCTTCTAGTTTTAAGAATATTCAGGCTTTAAGATCCCTTTACAAAATTTATTTCTATGCCTTACCACTTGTCTGTCAAGATTTGAGTTGACAGGTAGAATCACCATGAGTGATGTAGATTAAGAAATTTATGACAGAAGTATAAACTCACACAATTATGAGAAATGGTGCAGAAGGTTATCCAGTGCCTTCTGTATATCCTTTGCTGAGACTCAGCGTTCAGAAAGCAAAACTTGATACTAAGTAGAAAACATAAAAATTTTATTCATGGAGACAAATGAGGACCAAACATCTGTCTTTTAATGCCACCTAAAGATGGTACCATTTGCCACAGAACTAAAAACAAAATTTAAAGCTCATTATTAGCCTTGTTCTTCAATAACAGAATTTTAGCAACTTATAGCCACAACCTCTTCAATGATCTACAGAACATTAAATATGTTTTCCAGCATTAGAAATATTTTACAAATCATCAAATGAAATTGAACTTCATTCAGTTCAAGGGTTCCTTAATCTCCCCTCTGGAAGGCATTTCTAAGATATATGTGATTCTCTAAGGAGATAGTTCTCAGTGCCATAAAGCAGAGTCTGTCTTTTACATTTTTAGAATCTACACACAGACTCGACTAGTATTGAAATCCCAGTATTACATATTATAATCCAAATACTGTATATTGTAATCCAAATATTGTAACCCTTTGTCTTTAGTTCACCTTGTAACCTGGAAAGTTATATTCGTAATCCCATAGAAATGTGATTGAAATTCCAGTGAGCTAATTTCATTCTACCACTTCCACAATGCGAATAAAAACACTAAGATATATTTAAAGTTATGGGCAGCCAAGGGGTCCTAAGTCCCATCCAAGTGAGGATATATGGACAAAAGCCATGATTCAAGGTCTCACTCAGAATTTATTATCTTGTGAAGAAGGGAGTGGTCCAAGGATGAGTGACTTTGAGGATGGTGGGAACTACATGAGTAACTTGAACTGGCTAGCCATGTGGGGATAAAAGCATCTTTGCAACATACAGGGAGAATGACACACAGAAGGATCATTCTGCATATTAGGGTAGCATTTGAATGGTTTTAGGAGGCTGTTGCTTTAGTTCCTAGTATGTAAACTTTTGTGCCCGGGAAAGTCATAGCCTCTTACTTCAAGGCTCTTCCCAGCTGACATTCCTGGAGCTAAGTGGCTCTGCTATACCATTGCACTCAGTCCGTTATAGAGCACACTATGTGAAGAAAGAGTAAACTGTCAGGTTGGCTTCAAGGGTTACATATCAGTACCTTAGCTAGCCTTATTGTGTTGCTTAAAGCCAATTTAAAGGAGAAGGGAATAGCACAGCCACTCTGTACATATCAGTATATGGAAATAAGACTCGGTTTAACTAATGTTGCAGCAATTGTTCTGCATTCAAGGAGAGGTGACCAACTTGTCTTCTACAAACTAGTAGTGGTTACAATTAAAGGAAAATTATTGGTCCCGTGGAAAAGATAACTCATTCCATGCCTACTCTTCTGGAATTAATATTACTTTAGCAATTTTTACGAACGGTATGTATACTGATCTATCCCAGATCACACAAAGATGATGCATTCAGAGTGAGCTGTTTTACAGTACTGTGTTTTTCATTAATTTAGCACCAGCTTATACATGACTGACAGAGCAACGCAGTTTTGATGTGGAAAGTAGTACTGCTCTTCATTCTTCCTTTAGGGAGGAATGTTGAAGCTTGGCTCTTTACAAACCATCACTGTGAAATAAAGTGGTCATTCAGTCGAGTGCAATGATACTTTCCATTTCAGTTTGATTTTCATCAAGACAGAATCCAACGCTACAAGAATTCTTTTATAATGAAGTCTAGACACTTCAGTGTCAGAATTCATGTCTGTTCATTAAATCTTGAATTTTTAAAATAATGTGAAGAAAAAGCACTGGATTATTTTTGTGCAAATTTTCTTATTTACATAATGCTTTATTGTTATTGTTTAAAATACTTGGAAATTTAGAAGGAAATTGAGAGGAAAAACAAATAAACAAGAATTATTCCTTAAGAATGTAATTGAGCAGACATGGTTTATCTAATACTGATGAAACTGGAAACAAGTAATAAATACACTGCCTGCTTACATTGAAAGATTCAGTTCACAATAATAAGGGCATTAAAAGAAGAGCATCTTTGGTTATATAAATATAGTAGTTTTTAATCATTACTCCCTTTCCAAGAACTAATTTTTCTTTTATAATAACTTGCTGCCTGTTTTAGACATATTCCTTTCATAAAATAAATATGTGGTAATTAGAAAAGGCAGGGAATGCCAAAGAAACACAAAAAGTAAATCTATATCTATAAATGCAATGACTTCTAATTTGTCCATGTTTTTCTATGAAACTTGAAAAAAATTTTTGCAAATATGAATGTCAGAGCAAAGTACATCATCTCACTATAGTATGTTTTGAATAGAAAGATAATATTACTTTTAAACTTTGCCTTGAACATTTGGTTTTTGAAACTTTGTCTTGAACATTGGGTTATTGGGTTATATTAAAATTTTAAAATACAAATGCTATATTATTTTTGTGAGTCAGTATTAGGTGTGAAAGTAACATAGTTTTGGTTTAATGTTGTATTATTCAATACATAACTTAATTCTTTGACATGAATATGTCATTTATAAAAATTAAAATTTAGTGTAAGTCAGAAAAAAACATAGCGAGTGGAAATTAAGAAAGACTTAAAGAGAATCTCAGTTACAATCAGAAATTTATTTCTACTGACAACAGTAACTGCACACTACATACTAAATTTTTAATCATGTTCAACACTGGATGTGTTTTCTTGTGGACAGCCTGTAAAGAAAAATGACCTTGACCCCAGGAAGCCCTTGTACTTCAGAAGATTGGTAAACAGTCTAGAGTCAGAAAGTCAGTCAGACAATTAACTTATATTTAATTGCTACAAAATGGAGCATTTCAGAATGTAATAGAATGCAAACTTTTTGGCACCATAACTACTTCATTATAGTCTTCATCTAGGTTTGTATGTAGGATAAACTTAAAAAAAAAGAATCACTCTGTGGCGGAGAAGTTTTAATCTTAGTATAAAATGCCAACTCAGTTTGATTTACTCAATCAAGTACTGGTTTTTTCAAAGTATCCGTACTATTTGTGGGAGTCTGATCTTAGGCAAAGTATTAGGCTATGGTGTGAAATGTACAATGTACATCTTGAACCTTGTACAACCTACAAGGCATTTTTAAATTTTTTAAAGCTAGTTTTTGGTCCAAGACCTGTTTAGTTAGAAAATATCTCAGAATTCTAGAATTAATTGTATTCTCTTTTTTCCTATGTCAACTATTAGAGTGACTTTTACCAGTTTCCTACAATATTTTGATATACTAGGAACCCTTTTCAGTGTAAAATTTGATCAAATGTGTAACACGTTGCTCACTATGTAACATTTCACTTGCACACAATCAAATTTACAAACTCTTTTAGTGGTGCATATCAAATAGGTCATTAAATTGAATAGAACCTACTGTAGAATAGGGTGTTTTTCTGTCAGTTTTCCAGTACCATATCAAATACTGAGATCATTAACTTATAAAGATAAAAGATTTATTTTGGTTCACAAGTTTAGAGATTTCACCCTATGGTTGGTGGACTATTGTTTGGGGGCCCATGGCATGGCAAACATCAGAGTAAAGAACATAAGACAGAACAAAATGCTTCACGTCATGATAAGACAGAAAGAAGAGGTCAGGGTCCCCTTCTCCCCTTCAAGGCCATACGTCCAATGACTAAAACATGTACCATTAGATGCCACCTCTTAAAGTGTCTTCCTGTCAGTAGATCCAAGGTGGAGAACAGCTCTTTCTAAGTATGGACTTTAGGGGTACATAGCTGGGTACCAATCTCTACAAGTGAAAAATAAGAGGCATGGGATGCTATTAATTAGCGCTAAAAGTACACATTTACTTGAAAGAGTATCAGGCTAGTCATATTAAGACTATAAAAAGCATTTAAATGTTGGGAGTGAATACATTCACACATGATAGAATAACTGTTATGGGTTATATATATATATATATATATATATATATATATGAATAGTTTTTGTTAGCACTTATCCTTCAGTAGGAGTTGCACATAATTAAACTAAGTCCCTGACTTAAAAATGAATTCTGCTCCATAAGAATGTTGTCAGATTCTTTCATAAGAGTGTCTTATACACCTCTGAAACAAATACACAATGCAAAGTATAAACACACACACACAAAAGTACTATGAATAAACTTCTTCTACTTTTATAGTTACCTTAAAGTATACAGTAAGCACACAACAGCACAACTGTGAAAATACTTAGAAGACACAGGAGCTACTTCTGTTATTTATTTGCATCTATGAATATTTGTCATGGGAGGTCCTTTCCTCTCTGTGAATGCTTGCAGCTGGACTATTCCTACCTTGGGGTCTTACTGTATAGTTGTCTTTTAAAAAGTGCTGTGTTGAGCATCTGAAATGCTTGTGGTGTGCTATCAGATAGTGCTAAAATTCATAAAAGTCTTACAAATACAAAAACTTATGGTTCATGATAAAAGGTGAGAATCAAGCTCAGTTACAATAAATTAAATATGAATTATGCAAAAACCTCTTAAGCCATTTTGAATTTGAAACAAAAGGAACACATGTGTATATATAGACCACTTTAAGTTTTCTTATTATGACATGGCTTCATGAATATTCAATGAATAAGGAAATATATAAAAAAAACAAAAGATAAGGTTTAATGTTTCATTACAACATTCAGCCTAGAGGAATGTGCAAACCAAATTGATAATGCTAAATGCACATTCAACCTTCACTCACAAGAATTTTTTTTGATAATTAAACATTTTCAAAATTTTAAGGGTCTTAAATTAAAACTATTCATCAGAAGTTTTTAACATGCAGTTACTAGTCAGTATGAAGAATATGTTGTGTCAGAAATAGAAGAAGGAAAAGATAGATCACAGTGGGCAGCACCTCTTTGACAGTTTGACATGAGGCCAGAAGCAAGAGTTTATGTTAAATGTTGTTTTTAAAATACAACCTTTGGTATTACTTGATTTTTATCCCGAAGCAAACTACGATGAGAAGTGTAATAATCCCTTTTGACATTTTATAAAAATGAGCTGCCATGCTTAATTGATGAGGGTCCTCTTCATCTGCCCCCTCCAGGCCTTCACTGTAAATTGCTCATATAGAGTGCACAGCCTCTACCCAACAGATCTCTGCTGCATCTGTGCTGCTAACATCTGGGTTAATCTGAAAGCAGCATTGCCCTGACTAACTGGTTGTCTCGTCAGCTGGGCAGCCGAGCCTCGCATGTTTTCTTTCACTTTCACTTGGTCCTTTCAGATCACCTGAACAGATGGAAACCAAGCAATGTAGAAAATCACCTTGTAATTTCTGTATAGACCAGCAATTTTCCTGAAATAGTTCCAGGAAGACCTATTTCAAATAGAAAATTTGAAAA
The DNA here is from genome assembly GCA_004363535.1 of Dasyprocta punctata. Classification (NCBI taxonomy): domain Eukaryota; kingdom Metazoa; phylum Chordata; class Mammalia; order Rodentia; family Dasyproctidae; genus Dasyprocta; species Dasyprocta punctata. Next base: position 32,403 of record RJWM01003570.1, on the reverse strand, counting down.
GATATGCACACTTGATTCACCAAACACAGTGGTCAAAAGTCTTTCAGCATGGAGACCTTGATTCAAGTTTCAACTGCAAACCCATGTGACTTCTTGCAAAAGATTCAGCTTTTCTGGTTCTTGTTCATAAAATGAAGCAAGTGAGCCCAATCTGGGAACCAGCACCATGTGCTGGCTGCAGCCAGATAGAACAGACAGACCCCAACCCCTTCCAGCTTGCAGGCTGGCAATCAAGAAGTACCAAACCCAGCACCCCACCCCGGTAAGCACTGGATTTTCCAGAGAAACACAGGCTGTAATGATAGCTATGGAGGTGAAATGCAATTGGATGCCTGTGGTGCTTTGTTATTTCACTAATTTTGCAGGTCTAGGGTCAGTGTTCTGATCATAGGTTCAGAGGATAGTGGTACGCAATGTGACATATAGGGGGGAATCGCCATCTGAGGGTTGAAGACATTGTTGATTCCCTATGGCCTTGTTTTGGAAGTCCCATATTGTTTCCATTGTTTTGTTTGGTTGGATTTTATTCTCTTTTGCTTTGCTTGATTATGTCAAATTTAAAGGCAGGAGCAGCTATTTCAAAGATAGCAAGACATATTATGGTAGCAATTGTGGATTTACTATTGGATTGTTTTGAAATCCTTTATTGCATTCATTGTTTTGTTTTTACTGTTTCTATTCTATTCTGTTATGTTTGATTTTTACTATGTCTGAAGTTATCTGCAGCTATTTTGAAGACATCAAAAGACATTATGGTAACTATCATTGATTTCATAATGTTTTGAAGTCCTGAATCTCTTATACTGGTTTGTTTTGATTGGTTTTATTCTGCTTTATCCTCTTTAAAATAAAAAAAAATAAAGTAAAACGAAGGAAGTGATATAGGTTGTGAATTTTCCCCCCAGATTTGTCCTATTCATCTTCGTTTTCATAAAAATATAGTTACCTGTTTTTGAGGTTGTGATCTTTCAGAAGTGTTAAGAAAAAAGCAATATAAAATAAATGAGTGAAAGTATAGCTAGCTCCTCTTCCTTCAGGGCTTCAGAAAGAATCTGTGTAAGTGAGATGCTCTGAAGGCCCTACCATGTTAGTTTCACATATTTACGTAAATGCTTCTTGAAAAATAAATAAACCTGTATTTTTAAAGTGAATGCTTCTTTTTGGATTCTTTTCTTAAGTAATTTAGCCTCTCTCTTAAAAATAGAAATATCTTCACTGAAGTGTTTTGTGAGGGTTAAGTTATATGTAAAGTGTTTGCATGTAGTATTCAGTGAGTATTATTTTGCTTGTAGATTAAGTTTTTGAATTATTTAGTTTTGGAAACTGAGGAATCCTATAATCAACACAAAGGATGAAATTTAGCAGTTTAAGAATATATCACTCTTTCTTTCATAATATTCCACTATGCTTTAAAATTTATAGGGCATTCATTTTGCCTAGTATCATCCCATTTATCATCATATTTATTTTCTTCCACAGATACTTTGAAAAGTTTGCAATGTGTATAAATTCATAGGAAATGTGATGGGTGTTCAAGATATAGTGTCCTCCTGGCACACTCTGCATTAGTTACAAAAAGGCTTTCCAGTGTATAAGGATTCACATTTCAGCTTTCTTGTTCTTTTGAGGAACTACACTACCATGTGGTCTAAATGGGAACTATTGCAATCTTGCCTCTTATTCAGTCTATAATAGGCTTCTGATCATTTCACTAGCAAGAGTCATTCTTTTCCCTGTGATTTCAATGTTTTATGAAGGTGAAAACTGAAGCTTTTCTCCGTCTGCTGTCACACAAGACAGATTGGCAGCAAGATTTGATTTATCTTTTGCTCTACGTGCAAGGTAAGTTTCATCCTAATTTATACTGTGATTTGTTCCACGAACAAAATATTTTACCTCAGATAAAGTGATTTGAGATGGAATTTTTTCACTTGTTAAAAAGAGAATTCTTGAGATAGCAATTCTTTAGGACAAATTCTTGATCTTCAGGGATATTCTGTTGAGTTGACAAGAAGTTATACAAATAAATAGTTAAGTAACAATATTAACTTGAAGTAACTATAAAATACAATAATAAAAGAAGAAATGATACCATTGTGCCATAACATCACAAATCATTCTCCTATGTGACTTGAGGCCTAGAGCAAAAAAGAAAAGTAAAGAATATTAAATCATGGGGAAAAGTATTGCATTAATGTCCTTTTAACAGAGTACCTGGAGGCATCTTGCCTTTCTCTATAAATTGAGTAAGAAAACCAGAACCCAAGCTTCCTGTGCCACAGCACCTGAAAGGTGAGGAAGCTGTAGAGGTTGCCCTCCATCCTATTCACCCCTCTGCCATTACTCCTGGGCTCTGTGAATATTCGCCCTTCCACAGCTTTCCCTGGAGACTGATTTCAGGATCAGCTGTGCCCTTCAAGACATGGCTTAGCATGATGCAGGAGTGACTTCACCCCAAAAACAAGAAGGTTCTACTGAACAGTTCTGGGCAATGCAATTCAACACTGCAGATTCTCTAACCCATTGGAGAAGTCCCTTAGCAATATCCCCAAGGGCAGAACATTAATATAGGATTTTTTATAAGGTTTCCAGCCAGAAAAACTAATATTTTCATGCTTCTATTGCTCCCAACAAATTATCTGAAAGCCATCAATAAAAAGAAAAAGGCAAAAGAAGGTACTACTTTCAAATCATAGCTAATCAGTAGGATCTAGAATCAGTAATGCTTCTCTACCACTGAGTATATTTCTTTCTTTCTTTTTCTTTCTTTCTTTCTTTCTTTCTTTCTTTCTTTCTTTCTTTCTTTCTTTCTTTCTTTTCTTTCTTTCTTTTTTTTTTTTTTTTTTTTTTTTTTTTTTTTTTTTTTTTTTTTTTTTTTTTTTTTTTTTTTTTTTTTTTTTTTTTTTTTTTTTTTTTTTCTTGGTACCGGGGATCGAAGACACTGAATGTATTTCTATAGCATGTAATCATTTAGTAAAAGATTGCTATGAAATTTTATTTAAAGAAATTCTATGATCTAGCATGTTTTATAAACAGTAGACAACTAAGAATGAGTACTGTGAAATCATAATGTTTTTCGCTGTAGGTTGTTATACATATAGTCCATAACGAACCATTACAGTTAAATTTACTGGTAAGACTTTGTGAAGGCTGGACATACCATAGCAAAAATAGTGAAGTTTCTAAAACTTTAATTAATATTTTAATTTCATAAAATATCAAGTTTTAAAACATTTCTGGATTTAAATTTGAATGTCTAAGACTGCCTGCCACATACTTTTGTCACTAAAATACTGGCAAGTATATAGAATAATTATTGTTCTTTTTAAGGTAATTATTTTCTTCCTGTTTAAGGAAGAGACCAGTTTCTAAGAAGAGGGTGATCTTAACAGGCCTGTTAGATTCTCAAACTGAGATTCATGGAAAAAGAAAAGGAAACAACTGTTCTAAGAGAAACTGAAATTTTAGGTATAGATTTAGTAATGTTTGAACTTCTATCAGTACAACCCACAATTTAAGACCTCTAAAATACAGTGTATGCATGATTCAAAGCAGGGAAATGGCCAAAAATAGATCTTTGAATTTCTCACTTCTTTTGTTTTCAGAGTTGAATAAATTTTGTGGGGTTTTTGTATCCTTCAGTCTAAAAAGAATATAAAAATACAGTTTTCAATAAAGCTTCAATTTGAAAATTACCCAAGTAAAATTTCAGTCTTAAAAATTCAATTTTTTCTCTAGTTAATTTTCTTTTCTTTTCTTTTCTTTTTTTTTTTTTTTTTTTTTTTTTTT